>PITA01008547.1:0-83609 GCA_004023965.1 Spilogale gracilis | reverse complement strand
AAGGCAGTCGCTTAAGCAACTGAGCCACCCAGGCGCCCCCAAATATAAATCTTTTAAAAAAGAAATTAAAAGTTGAAATATCTGTAGAGACTACTCTTCTTGAGCATGATCTCTATTAAGTAGAAAGAAGCCTGCCTATTTTCATTATCATCTACTATAAATACTGTATCTTATAATTAATCCACTATGTAAATGTTTAGTTACACATAAAAACTGTCTTTGTCTTCTTTGAAGATATAAAGTAACACGAAGATTCCCTTGTTAGCACAGACATATTACAAACTCAGTTTAAAATTTTAGAAGGAAATCTTATATTCTCATTGTACAGGATGTGGAAATGAAAGTGATGTTACTTGTTGGGATACACATCACGCCTAGAATGGGGACTTAGCCCAAAGAGCTTTCAAATTGGTAGAATTTAACAAGTGGATAAAAGGCAAAACAAAATATACAGACCAAAAAAAAAGAGTTTATAGGTGATACATTCAGATGTGAGTCATCAGAAAAAGATTCCTAAAGGAAGGTAGCATTTGAGTTGGGCCATAAACAAGAGGGGGAAAAGAAAATAAAGCAAGTGGATAGTTATTTAAAAGCAAAGGAAATGAGAAAAATGACCTAACATTAGATGTGAAAGCAGAAATGTAGTTTGAGAGTGAACTCCATAGCAAAATTTGTAGAGTATGGAATGAGCTAATGTGCAAGAGGATGGGAGAGATATGGGAAAATGGGATCCCAAGACAGCTCTGAGCCTGGAAAATGAGAAAATGTTAGTGCCTCTGACAACAAGCAAAACACACAAACATAAAATAACAAAAAAATAAGCAAACAAGCAAGCAAAACAAATGAATTTAGATTGAAAGTGGTCTTAGTCAGGAAGAAAGTGAGTTCAGATTTTTATCGTATGTATTTTTATCAACACTTCTTAACAGTTTGCCTAGGTTGAACAACCTTGTCTTCAGATTCAAACAGTTGATTATATGAATTGAATATTAAAAGATTATGTTATTGCTAACTAGATGAGCATAGGCTTTGGAATTAAAGACTGAGTCCTGAGTCGGCTTCTGTCTTCATTCAACACAATTCCTCATCTTTCTCCCTCTCTCTCTCTCTGTCTGGGATATTTCATTGCTCATGAACTATAGACCCAATGTCTCCAAGGTGCCATCATCCTAGTGTCAAGGACTCTTGGTGCCTTGGGATGGGTTACCTTGGATATAAACAGAGTATCTGAAATTCCATTCTGTGTTTTTTCACTTAATTCTGTGCAGCTGAGTTGAGTTGCTCAGGTGACAGCAAGCAGCATAAACCAATAACAAGTAGCCCAGCAAAGAGCCCTGGTTGGTTCTAAGACCGAATTCCGCCACACAGTCACATATGGAAAGAAGGAATGACAGCCAATGACAACACCATAAAATGCGCCTATGAATCTTAGACAAATGGACCGTGCAGTAAGGAAGCAATGGACCTCCCTCAGAGGTGTTTCTCAGCCTGAGAGAAGTAGAATAAATCAATTTCAAATAAATTGTGTTACTAAAAGAGGATACAAGGTAAAAAAAAAATATCCTTTGTGGCCTCTGGTGGGGTAGTTGTACAAAGCCAAAATGTAAAGGGAACTGAGTTCTGTGTAGGCTGCCTGCTCACATTATATGGCTGATTGCTATTGAAATAGGTTTCCTGAGATACTGACATCTGTGGTAAAGGGATTTTTTACATTTCTCTTTTGGTAACATTCCTTTGACATTTATTGTAAGTGGCTTCCACAATATTTTATTTCATTAAATATTTAGGAAGTACTTTATTTACCCAGTCCTACTATCTCTTAGAACTAAAAATAGTATCATCAATAGTATTAGAACAAAGTCTACCTTTGCTTTGAACAATGGGTCCTAGAAAAGAAAATATACCGATCACCTAGTTTTATATTTCATGTAATTCATTTTTAAGAGGAATAAGGTCGGTTTATTCAGAGTTAAACAACTGATTTGCTGAAAACTGATCAGCAAGAGTTTGAGAAATATATAGTATTGTGATATTTAAATAGAGTTTGTTTGGCTATGATAGAAAACCAAACTTTAAAACATTAAACATGTTTAATTAAAATAAAGTAATTTTTGCAGAGCTATATTTGAACAGGCAATACAGTACCAACAATTATCTGTAATTACGCAGGTCCAATCACAGAATAATACCAGTGTCAATGTCACTAAACACAATAAGGATAATTACTCTTCCATTATTCTGATGGGCATGTAATTAGCAACTTAAAAAAACTTTCATGGGGATGTAACAGCCACAGTTTCAATAAAGACTTACAGTGTAAGCAGCTGGATTGATTGTATCGTATTTAAAACTGATCTTTTTCATTGTCGTTTTAAATTGCATATAAGCAGTTTTTCAAGCAAAGCCTGTTTTTCCTTTTCACACAGGGGCAATTACTAAGTCATATACAGTACGCAAAACTAGCTATAATTAAATTATCTTAATTCAATCATTGGGGCTCATTTTATCCAGTTTTTCTTCCTGAGATTTTTGCAATGCTTTGAATATTGCATTTCTTTGTAATACAAACATTTCAAATTTCAGATTTCTAATCATTGCACTACATTTACTCAAAAAGCCATAAGGTAACTTTATTAAATTTCCTAAATATTCTGAGTACTGTCTATCAAATTTTCTTCAGTGTTTCATAGTACAAATAATGCTTTAAGTATCTTTAAAATGAAAAAAAAAAGTATAGACGAAACTACACACTGATATTAATATATGTATTATATATTACTGTAAGTAAATAAAACATGTATCTGTGTAATATCTGTATCTATTTAGATTTTTATATTTAAAATATAGATATATAGGAAATATATACAAATATATTTGTATTCTTTGGCCCAGTAACTATCTTCTGGGACTGCATCTCAAGTGTGTATATGTGTGCACATTTTTTTTCCCTTTACGCTGGACAGTATTTCCAACTAGTTTTCAAAAGAGCTGTACATGTTAGTGTTATCTGAAAGGTATGAGATTTCCACTTTTATCCTGTCTTGGCCAAGAGTGAAAATTTAAAAATCAGAGACAAACCAAATAAATTACTTGCAACGTATTTGTCAAAGTATCATTATTGTTAGTATACAATTTGCTGTTCAGTAAGAAAAAGATGAACACCACAGTAGTAAAATAGTTAAAGGCATAAAGAGAAAGTTCATCCAAAAATGGAGAAAAATAAATTTACATGGCAAATCAATATATGAAAATCTTCAATCTCAATACTCAAAGCAATACAGTTTTCAAAACAATGACTTTCAATGCTTTACTTTGCAAGTTTAGAAAGATATAAAATGTGTCAACACCAGTATTGATGGTCTACAGGGAAATAGATAGTTAAATACTACTGTTAAGAGTGTTACTTTTTGAAAAGCTATTTGGTTATATATACCCAAATCCTTAGTATAATTTACCATTTAAATTGTAGGAATTTACTGGGAAAATTTCCACTGAAAAGTACAAAGACTTCGCCACAAACTTGTTATTCTACCCATTACTGATAATGGTAAGGAATTAGATATATCCTAAATATTCAGCCATAAATGATGGTATACAAAAACCATAAGAACAGTATTAAAGATGCCCCCAGAATAATTAAGATGGAATGATGTTTCCAAAGAACATATTATTATGTGTACATCGGTGGCCATAATTCCTTTTCACAATTACAGTAGCCCGTGAGCACGGAATTCTGCTGCAATGAGCACTTGTGAAAGTTCAGTGTGACTCAAAGCAAGTGCAACACAAGTGTATTAAGTCTATGACACTCAACATGTCTGTAATTTCTGATCAACCTAGAACTTTCTTTAAATATAGAAAAAAAGGACAATGGTGTTTTAAGAAATATAAATAACCGTACATCCCTCTCATATCCTTTCTTACTTATTTTACTTCCCTATATGAATTACTTATGCTGAAAATAATATGGAAGGACAGGAAAAAGAAGGGTAACCCACAATTCCTTTCACCTTTCAGTTCTTCCTTAGTAATGAAGACTTAACTTGCTTTCTGTTCCTTCTTTGCGTGCATTTGTATTTCATTCTTACCACTAGCTTTAAGCCAAAGGCAGAAAGTGTTGTTGGAATGCATGCATAGCAAAAACTGGAATAGAAGTGATGAAGAAGTAGAAGGCTAGCTGAGGACAAAGCACAAGCAGACCCCCAGCAACCTACCCCTATCCCCCCGTCCCCATTCCCGGGTGGGATAAATGTGACTTTCCTCCAGGAAGCTCCCAACAATCTTAACGCTAACGCTTTACTAGAGGGGAAAAAAACCCTTGACTTGACAACCCCAAGGCTTCCAGGATCTTGTAGATCCTCTTTAGCATATGAAAGTTCTTTTGAAAACCTCCCAGTTTCCTGACCTCCCCCTGCCCCCCCACCAACTCCATAGTATCCTCAGGACCTCAGGGCAGCAGCTCTTTCTGCCCACAGGTCCTATCCCCATTCTCTAATAAAACCACCTTTTCACACCAAGGACTTTTCAAGAATTCTTTCTTGGCCTTCAGCTCTGGACCCCACCCCCATTAAACCTCACTTATATTCCAAAACCACATCAGAAGCAGTTGGGTTTGGTTTATGCAGTTTCCACTACCCTGGTAAGAATGAAATACATATGCATGCAGAGAAGGAACAGAAGACAAGTTAAGGACAAAGCAGAAGTTGACACCCTACCCCCCACTCTCCCAGGTGGATATATGTGACATTCCTTCCATTCTCCTGGCTGCCCTAAAGCTAAGGAAAGGAAAAGACACGTAACTTACAGAGATCACAATCCTACGGGACTCCAGTCCCCCTCAGTTTACAAATGTTTTAACAATGTACAAGAACAAAGTATTTCTATCAGTAACCTAGCTTCTGGATGGAAATGTAGATACAAGTAAATGTCCTTATAACCTGCAGCCCATTGACAGATACTTAAAGCAAGCAGAGTGTATTCCTACAGGAAACTCCCAACTATCTTAATGTTAATATGTTGCTAGAGGGAAAACAACCTTAAGCTGACAATGGCAGGGCCTGGATCCTTTGAGTCTTCTTTAACAAATGAAAATCCTTTTGAAACCTCCCCTTTCCTAACCTCCCCCCCCCCCCTTGGTGCAGCAGTCCTTTCTGCCCACAGGTCCTGTCCCCATGCTTTAATAAAACCACCTTCTTGCATCAAAGTCGTCTCAGAGAATTCTTTCTTGGTGGGTGGCTCTGGACTCCACCCCACTGCATCTTATCTATATCTCAAAACCACATCGCATGTACTAGCTACAAAATAAGAACTGTATAATTTCAACGACTAGGCATAAGAGCAAAATGCTCTTACATTTCATTTAAAACTAGTCTTGCATGATATAAAGATGATTGTTAAAATTCATGCTAATAATTCTAAATTTTATTTTGGCTTTACTCACATGGCATTAAACAGAAAACAAAAACACCATGACAGATCTGAAGACCTGAAAATAGGAAAATGTCTCATATTTTAATATTTTTTAAAAAAGATTTTATTTATTTGACAGAGAGAAACACAGCCAGAGAGGGAACACAAGCAGGGGGAGTGAGAGAGGGAGAAGCAGGCTTCCTGCTGAGCAGAGAGCCCGATGTGGGACTGGATTCCGGGTCTCTGGGATCATGACTTGAGCCGAAGGCAGTCGCTTAACCAACTGAGCCACCCAGGTGCCCCATATTTTAGTATCTGTGATGGCACTTTTATCTGGGTTTTTTTTTTTTTTTTGGTTTTTTGGTTTTTGTGTTTTTTTTAGATTTTATTTATTTATTTGACAGAGAGATCACAAATAGAGAGAGAGGCAAAGGCAGGCAGAGAGAGAGGAAGCGGGCTCCCTCCTGAGCCAGGACCCTGAGATCAAGACCTGAGCAGAAGGCAGAAGCTTAACCCACTGAGCCACCCAGGCACCCTTACCTGCTTTTTGAACAAGGGTTTCCATATTTTAAAATTTCACTTGGCTCCACAAATTATGTAGCAGTCCTGACTAGATAGAAGAGGTTTTTGTTTATATATATTTCTTGTTTTACAATTTTTGCTCAGTTGGAATATGCTGCCAAGAAATTTAAGACAGCCCATCAATGGCACTGGCTTCCTTTCACTTCAAGCGATTAAAAAGATTATACACTATTTCAGTTAAAGAACCACCCATGTAACCCTTTTATAGATAAGAAGTCTAGAGTAATTAAAGGACTTCCAAACAGCAACCCAGTACCTGAACAGAACTGAATACACAGGAGATAGTAGGATCCCAGCCCTTTTGAAGTGCTTGGTGTTTTGGAGTATTTATTTATAGCAGTAAATGTGTTAAAAAAAGAAGAAAGAAAGAAAGATATAAAATCAATAAATAAGTTTCCAGCTTAGGAAATTAGGGGGAAAAAAAGAGAGAGAAAGAATATTAAATCCAGAGTAGGGTAAAAAAAGGCAAATAATCAAAAATCAGAGCAGAAATCCATGAAACTGAACACTAGAAATCAATGGAGAAAATGAACAAACCCAAAATCTAGTTGTCTAAAAAGATCAGTATTAAAAATTGATAAGCCATTAGCCAAGCTAACTAAAAAGAGAGAGAAGATATAAATTACTAATATCAGAAATGGAAGAGGAGAAATTACTACAGATCCCATGGACACTAAAAGGATAATAAAGGAATTCTATGAATAACTCTATACTACATATTTGATAACATATATTAAATGACCAATTCTTTGTAAAACAGAATCTGCAAAATCTCATATGTGAAGAAACAGATGATCCAAATAGGCTAAATCTATTAAAGACATTGAATCAAAAATTAGTAATCTTCCAAAAAGGAAACACCAAGTCTAGATGGGTTCACAGGTATATTCTATCAAATATTTAAGTTTGAAAATATACAAATTCTTTGCAATCTCCTCCAAAAGACAGAAGCAGAGGGAATACTTCTTAACTCATTCTGCAAGGCTAGAATTACCTTAATGCCAAAATGAGACAGATGTTACAAGAAAATTAGAGACCATTATCTCTCATGAACATAAATTCACAAATTCTCAACAAAATATTAGCAAATCAAATCCAACAACATAGAAAAAGAATTCTACACCATGACCAAATGTTATTTTTACTAGGTATGCAGTTGGCTGAATGTGTAAAATCAATTAATATATTCCATCAGGCTAAAAAGTAAAACCAGATGGTCATAACAATGGATTCAATAAAAGTGTTTTACAAAATATAGTAACTATTCATAATAAAACCTCTCAGCAAACTCAGAAGAAGGAGGAAACTTCCTTAACTTGTTAAAGACTCCAGAAAGATCCTATAACTACAGCATTCTTAATGGCAAGAAACTTGAAGTTTTCTTACCAAGATCAGTAATAAGGGAAAGATGTCACCTGTCACCACTGATTTTCAACATCATGCTGAGGTCCTAGCTAATGCAATTAGACAGAAAAAAAAATGAAAAATAAAATAAATAAAAGGTATTCAGATTGGAAAGAAATAAAACTGTCTTTGAAGAGGATGATTGTCTTTATAGAAAATCCAAAATAACAAAACAAAACCCTCCTGAAACTAATAAGTGATTATAGTAAGTCTGTAGGATACAAGATTAATACATGAAAGTGAATCACTTTTCTAAGCATCAACAGGAAACAAGTGGATTTGAAATTAAAAACACAATGCCATTTGTTGGGCACCTGGGTGGCTCAGTGGATTAAAGCCTCTGCCTTCAGCTCAGGTCATGATCTGGTCCTAGGATCCAGGCTCATGGGCTCTCTGCTTAGCAGAGAGCCTACTTCCTCCTCTCTCTCTGCCTGCTTCTTTGCCTACTTGTGATCTCTCTCTCTGTCAAATGAATAAATAAAATCTTAAAAAAAAATACCATTTGGAGTAGCACCCCCAAAATGGAGTATTTTGTATAAACAAAATACATATAAAAACTATATGAGGTAATCTACAAAACTCACTGTAAAACTAAATAAGTGGAGATACATTCCATGTTAAATTCAATTCCTCACTTGATTTATAGATTCCAAACAATCCCAGTAAAAATCCCAGCAAGTCATTTGATGGGTATTGATAAAATGATTCTAAAGTTGACAGGCACAAGACCCAGAACAGCTAACATAGGAAAAGAACAAAGTTGGAGGACTGACCCTACCCGACTTTAAGACTTACCATAAAACTACAGTTTGTAATCAAGACAGTAAAATAGACAAATAGATCAACGGATCAGGATAGAAAGCCCAGAAAAAGACTCACATAAATCTAGTCAAATGACCTTTGACAATGGAGAAAATATAATGGAACAACGACAGTCTTTTTTTTTTTTTAAGATTTTTATTTATTTATTTGACAGAAAGAAACACAGCCAGAGAGGGAACACAAGCAGAGAGAGTGAGAGAGGGAGAAGCAGGCTTCCTGCCAAGCAGGGAGTCCAATGTGGGGCTCGATCCTGGGACTCTGGGGTCATGACCCAAGCCAAAGGCAGTCGATTAACCAACTGAGCTACCCAGGTGCTGCAATGATAGTCTTTTCAATAAACTGTAATAACTGGACATTCACATGCAAAAAAATTTAGAAACTGACTTCACTCTCTTCACAAACTAAAGCTAAACATAATTAAAATTAACATTTTTTTTTTTTTTTGCTCCATAAGACACTGTCAAGAGAATGAAAAGATAAGAAAGAAAAGAATGTAAAATATGTATCTGATAAAGGCTATTATCCAAAATATACAAAGAACTCTTAAAACATAACAATAAGGGGCACCTGGGTATCTTAGTCCATTAAGCCTCCTACTCTTAGTTTTGGCTCAGGTCAGGATATCAGGGTCTTGGGTCATGTCAGGCTCCCTGCTCAGTGGGAAGTCTGCTTCCCTTGTCTCTCTCTTTCTGCCCCTCCACTGCTCCTGTGCTCTCTCGCAAATAAATCTTTAAAATTATCAACAATAAGAAAACAAACAATTCAATTTTAAAAAATGTGCCCCATACCTTAACAGACACCTCACCAAAAAAAGATATACAGATGGTAAATGGGCATTCAAAAAGAAGCTTCACGTTATATGTCACCAGGAAAATGCAAATTAAAGCAGCAATGAGATACCACTTAGACACCACCCATTAGAATGGCCCAAATCCAGAACTCTGATGACATGGAACAACAGGAACTCTTACTCATTTCTGGTGGGACTATAAAAAGTACAACTACTTTGGAAGACAATTTGATAGTTTCCCATAAAACTTATAAACATATCTTACCATATGATCCAGCAATTATGTTCTTTGGTTTTACCCAAACGAGCTGATAACTTATGTCTACACAAAAACCTGCACAAAGTTATTTATAGCTGCCTCAACTAGAAGCAACCAAAATGTCCTTCCAGGTGAAGAGATAGAAAAACTAGTACACCCAGATAACAGAATATTATTCAGTGCTAAAAAAAAAATGAGCCAGCAGGTGAAAATACATGGAGGAAATTCACATGCATATTACTAAGTGAAAGATGCTAGTTTAATCATAAGGTAAGTCCTACATACTGTATAACTCTACATGGAAGGAAATATATATATATTCCTCCTACTCTTGTAAATTACTGGCTGGAGTCCCTGCAACAGAAGAAAGATTAATAAGAGGAAAGCGTATACATTTATTTTAAAAAATATTAATTGACATGAAAACTTTCATAACGAAATGAAGACCTGAAGCAGTAAACCTGAACACCTTTATGTTAGGTTTGATGAAAAGTAGAAAGTTGTGAGAAACATTAAAAGATAAAGGATATGAGTTAATTGTAGTAAACTCGGAGAAAGTAAGGCCCATTCCGATTCCTCTCTGTACTCTTCCATCTTCAGAGAGAGAAGAATTTTCCTTTCTTCTGGGTATAGGGAGGCCACCTCTCCCTGGAGGGTATTATAACCTGCTTTAGGGGAAAGTCAGAAAGTACTTCTTGCACCTGCTGTTTCTCAAATTCATCCAGCTTGAAATATTCAATAAGCCGTGGTGCCATGTTTTGGAGTAGTATGTCCTGTATCTCATCAATTCCTGCTATATGACATTTTCGAAAAGGCAAAACTATAAAGACAGTAAAGCAGGGGCACCTGAGTGGCTTAGTTGGTTAAGCATCTGACTCTTGATTCAGACTCAGCTCATGATCTCACAGTTGTGAAATCGAGCCATGTCAGGTTCCACACTGGGCGTGGAATCTGTTTAAGATTCTTTCTCTCTCTTCATCTACCCACCCCCTTTCCCCTTCTCCCTCTCTTAAAAAGAAAAAAAAAAGTAAAATGATAAGAAGTTGCTAGAGAGTAGTGGGGAGAGAGGGATGAAAAGGCAGAATACTGAAGACTTAGGGTAGTGAAAATTTACTGTATGATACTACAATGGTGGATTCATCTTCTAAAACACACAGAATGTACAACACCAACAGTGAACTCTAAGAGAAAGCAGTTACTTTGGGTGATGTGTTAATGTAGGTTCATCAATAATAACAAACAAATGCTACCACTCTGGTACAGAATGTTGATAGTGGCAGAAACCCTGCCTGCATGGGGACAGTAGCTATATAGGAACTCCGTACTTTATGCTCAGTTTTGCTGTGAACCTAAAACTCCTCTTAGAAATAAAGTCTAAAATTTAAAAAAAAAAGACATTGCACTTAAAGGAGTTTAAACAGAAGACTTAAACAATGACTATGCTAAAGAATTAGAACAAATGTGCAAAAGCAAAAGCAAGCTTAAGGCTAAGAAGTCAGTAATGTTTTATCAAGACTCACCTTGACCCTGGCTCTTGGAAGTGAGCACTGAATGACTACGGTCAGAGTATGAAGTGAAACAGCTGAATCTTATCTCAACTTTAAGTCAAAAAAGAAAAAAAAAAAAAAGAACTCAATTTTTGCTTTTCTATCTATTTTGACAATCTCCGTGCTAGTCAGAATTTATACTGCTTTGTACAGCTCGATCAGATATGCAGCAATGCAGAGGGCCCAGGGGGGAGGGGGGAAGTAGAATGGCTCAAGTCCAGCCCAGGTTCATTTCTGGTCACCTCTGGTCGGAACTGTGTCACGCTCCTGGTTTATCTGCCTCCACTGTTCTGCAGTCCTCTGCACCAAACCACCATTGTTCTTCTGCCAGAAATATCTTCTAATCACAGATAACTCTCCTCTGCTACTTGCCACAGGCTGAGCTAGCATGAGTAAGAAGCTTCTGGATTGGGAGTGAACTGGGCAGCTGCCTGGGAGAGGCTAAGAATCTGTCCACAAACCCAGGACTTGGAAGGAATGTCTCATAATTCAGGAGGGACTTCTACCTCAGTATGGTGTACCATCTTAACTCAAAAGAGCCCCACATGAGGAACTTCACTCATTTACACTTATACTAATGGCACTGTATGTATTTGCATTCAGCATCCTTTGATCACAGGACAATTTGCAATCACTTGCCTCCCAGTAGTCAGAGTTAGATGCTAACACACTGTGACATTGCTTTTCTTTGTGACAGGTCACTCACTGCCCCTGCCCCTATCTCTTTGCCCAGTCTGTGGCTTTCTGTGCATATGCCTCAGGATTTAGTAACTCCTGTATCCTCATCTTTCTGCCTCTCTGCCAATCCACTAATTCCTTTTGCACATTTTTGCCATTTCCCTCTCCTTCAGAGATGCCATAAAATTCTAAGTTGACTTTTCTCCTTATTCCTTTATCCATGCATTTCACTGCAGAAAATCACCATTTTTCTACAATTAACCTCTTCCATTCTATTCCCATATTTTTCCTTCTTTTTTACTTACTAATTTTTTTTAAAGCAACAAGGTTTAACACCAGACAGGAAATTCTTATAGATGCTAAAAGAATATACCATGGTGAGTTCATGAATTCTTGACTCATGAGAAACTGTAGTCACAGAGGGAGCGCTTTGGTTTTAAGTTAGGTATCATTTCTTTCAGACATAAAAGAACATCAAATGGAGGACAGGCTAGGCAATAGAAGCAAAGCAACTTCTAGACCCAAGTTCCATTTGTGGAAATATAGGAATTCCAGTGGTAACACAGGAAGCATGAAATTACCTGGAACCCTTAGGCTCAGGATAGATACTGAGACCTTGCATATGAAGCAAAGGCTCTGGGGCTTACGCATTTGGTGATGAGAAGCCAGCAATGACTTATAAGGATACAAATTGTTGAGTCTTTTTTCCCCAAGATTTTATCTATCATCTATCTATGTATCTATCTATGTATCTATCTATGTATCTATCTATGTATCTATCTATGTATCTATCTATCTATCTACCATTTATCTATCTATCTACCTACCTACCTATGAGCGCAAGAGAGAGCAGGAACACATAAGCAGCGGGGAGGAGCAGAGGGAGAGGGAGAAGCAAGCTCCCCGCTAAGCAGGGAGCCAGACATGGGGCTCAGTCCCAGGACACTGGGAGATCATGTCGTGAGCCAAACGCAGATGCTTCACCAACGGAGCCGCCCCGGTGTCCCTGTTAAGAGTTATTTGCTTCTGATCCTTGAATCTCTATCTTCATTTTTCATCAAAGATTTACAGTTCCTCAGCTGTAAATTTTTTTATATGGGTATTTTTGGTAACATTATCACCATGTTAAGGGAAGAAATTTGAAGGAATATTTTGATCTATTCTCAACTTCCTGCTCTTTTCAGGGAAAAAAATGCTTGATGAACAATTGAGAGTTATATTAAAAATCTTGTTTGTATACTGACTTGAACCACTGTAAAAAAAAATAAAGATTTGTTTTTCAAGTAGTCTGGGAAATATGAATGTAGCCTGTACATTAGATGATAGTGAGGAATTTTTATTGTTGTGATGTGTGATAATGGCAAAATTGTTATTTAAAAAATCTCTGCCTCAGTTAGACATCATAATAAAGCTTTTATAAAAGAGATAAAACACATGATATCAAAGATATGCTTTAAGGCTCTGTAACTCCTCCAAAGCTAAAAGAGAGGAAACTATGAAGTTGAAAAAAAAAAATATCGATCATTTCTGAGTATGATTGGTAGGGGTGCCTATTCCCTACTTTTACGTGTTATATAATTTTGAAATATAAAGTGAAAAAATAAAACCAAATTCATCCAAAGTAGTCAAGGAACTAAATATACAACAAAAATTTTGAGAGCCAGGTGAACAAGAAAAACTAAAAATTAAACTTATTCTTAAATGCTAAAGGAGTTAAATATAAATGAGATGTTCCACAATCATTTAAAATGAAGCAAAAAAAAAAAAAGGAAAAATAAAAGACAATCTTAAAAGTCTCATAAAACTTATTCAGAATTAAGGCCCTAGGCAAACATCAAAATAAACGTGATGTGTAAGAGATAGTTTCTAGAAGAATCGTCATTCCTCTTCCCTCATACACTTTCCAAGTTCAATCACATTTGATAAGAACCTTGATATTCTCATTTGCATAGAACCACTAAATGTTAGACCAGGAGAGAAACTTAGAGATCATTCTATCTCACCTATGTTCTATGGTATATTATTTGAGCTACCATTACAAAGTGTCAAGCCTTCAAATTTCAAGGTGAGTAGATTAATAATATACTCTAATTTCAAATTATGCAAGGGGCTGATATTTGTTTTGGAAACCATGCAAAATAATAACTGCTATTAATAACCAACAGTGTATACCAAACACTTCCATCTAAGGAGCTGAAGTAATCATGAACTTTATTCTGGCCTCAGACATTTCCAAACCATACAAATCTTAGAAACTGTATCATGACTCTACTACCAATCATTATTATTATTCTACAAATTAATTAAGAGTGTGAATATGCTACCTTAAGACAAAATGCTTTTGACATATAATTTAGTTCCCAGCAAAGGCCAACATCGATGCTGAATATATCTAGTGTCTAATGTGGAACTCTTAAGGAGCTGGCAAACTGCTGCCTGCTGGCCAAATCTGACCGACCATCTGTTTCTGTAGAGAAAGTTTTACTGGAACATAGCCACACATATTCACTTATCTGTTATCTCTGGCTGCTTTTACACTACAACGACAGAGTTGGGTAGTTAATAGAGACCACAGGACCATAAGCTCAGTAGGTATCATTTAGCTTTTTATAGACAAATTTACTAAACTCTGGTTTAAAGCATGACTCCCAAATGCCAATGTCAGAATCAATTCTCCCCCAAATTATGCTAATAGAGAGATACAGAAAAATCCTTGTTGAGTTGCATAAATATGAGGATAATAACCATACTGATGTACATTCATAGTGATAATTCTATTAGTGAATTTTGCAGGAGGTTTTTAGTTTTTCTTATTAAGTAGAAGAGTAGCACCAGAAAATTAGCAACAATGATTATTCCTAGGAAAATATTGTTATTTGCCCATGATTTCCAGATTTCTACCACAGCATCTGTGATAATTCTAGAAAGACAAAAATAAGTAAGATCCATAAATCCCTGAATTCTCAATCTGAAGCCTACCACTGCCATAACTATTATTTCTGAGTCAAAGACAAAGAGAAAATGGGACTATTTCTCGAGGACATTGTTTATGTCTAGATGGGCAAAAGAACTTGATTTCTGAGATAAAAGCAGAAGAATCAATCTCTTTAACCCTTTTCTCCTGGCCTTATCATCACTCTTTAGGAGTAATCTTGAACATTATGCTTTGCTCACTGCTGTCCTCTTTAAACTTCATACAGGGGTATCAAGGAAGTTTAAATACAAGTGAAGATACATATTTCATGGATTTGTTTGCTCAAAGAAAATGGATGAAATCCAATGATCACAGAATGTCTGATAGACAATTTTCAAATTTCAACCTTAAACTCTCTGTAGAGTATGAGATTTCAACAACATCATGGTGGTCCTAAGAAACATGGACAGGTCATCCTGACATTGAGATCCATGAAGAGTATGATTTTATTCACAGCAAAAACTTGAGTCTATTTGGGTTTTGGTATTTTTGAGACCTGTTATAAACATCTATCAAACTGGCTAGATGTTACAGGGGAAAATGAGACTTCCTCTAGAGATAAAGCATCAGTCAAGTAGAATAAGATTCATGAAAGAAATATGCTCCTTATTTAAATGGTGGGTTTTTTTCCCCCTAAAACTTTCAGGATAAGCCATGATGTCTTACAACATGTTAACAGAAACCTTCAAAGCTCATTTCATATAGGACTTGTTTAATCAGTGAGTTGATTAATATTGAGGCTACAGTCAGTCATCAATGTTATGTGGTAAATAAAAGAATCAAGAGTTCTTGTCATAGAACCCCTCAGTGCTACCCAGAAAAGGAACTGATACATTGAATCTTATTCTAAACTTATTTAGAATTTTAAATTTATTTGGAGCCTAAGTGTAACAATCATAATGACATATACCTCCTAAATATTTTTTTGAAGAGATGTTTCAAAAATTATATATTTTCCTGTACTTGTGGCAACTTCCTTAACTACTACACTACAAGTTCTTTTTACTACTGCCATGACCAAACTTTAGGAAAAGATACAAGCTGGATTTTGCCACTTCAATGTACTTTACAAAGAAAAAGTGGTAGACAGTCAACTTTTTTTGTTTTTAACAGAAGTAATGTGGATTTCCCAGAGGCACAGAAGCTTTTTATTTTTGAAACATGTTATAAAAATCAGGTTTTTTCCAAACAAGACAGTAATGTTATTGATACATTAAAAAAAAAAGTTTATCGGGGCACCTGGGTGGCTCAGTTGGTTGGGTGACTGCCTTCGGCTCAGGTCATGATCCCGGAGACCCAGGATCGAGTCCCACATCGGGCTCCCTGCTCGGCGAGAAGCCTGCTTCTCCCTCTCTCACTCCCCCTGCTTGTGTTCCCTCTCTGACTGTGTTTCTCTCTGTCAAATAAATAAAATCTTAAAAAAAACAGTTTATCTATTGCCTAGTTTATAGGACAGATATATTCTAAATTTGCATAGCATATCTAAGCAAGGAATTGGTGACTATGGTACTAGCCAGAGCCAGCTTATTTACTTTTATATAAAAAATTTAATTTGGAGAGGTATGCTGAAATTTTTTTTGATTAATTTTATTCTTTGAAAGTTTTTTTGTTGAGAAAATATGTGTTTTTAGTATAGTGGAGATGTGGCAATACATACTTGCTGGACTTATTTTGTTTTAATCTCTATTTTATTATTCATAGTGATTGATGAAAGACTCTCTTAACAGATGAAAGATGAGACAATAGCCAAGAAAAAAAAAGAGTTGGAGACAACAGTCTTGGAACTTATCTAGTGTTCAACTAGCACAGTTTCAACAAGTGATATAGAGTGTACGGAAGATTCTTATGTATTTAAAGATGCACTGCTAACAGTGCTAATGGACGGTCAGCTGGCTGCAAATGCAGAGTCAAATCCTGGCAGCAGGAATATGAAGAAGTGAGGGGTACAGAGTTAAGCCCATTGAGCCTATCTCATATGTGAGAAATAAGGTTTCATTTACTGTTACACATTTTAAAAAATGTTCAGAAACAACTTGGATTTAAGTTATAGGTTGCTGAAGGCTACTTTTTTATATAGATACTCTTTAAGATTTTATTTACGTATTTGAGAGAGACAGAGTGAGAGAGAAAGAGCATGAGTGGGGGGAGAGGCAGAGGGAGAAGCAGGCTCCCTGCTAAGCAAAGAGCCTGATGCAAGACTCAATCCCAGGACCCTGGGATCATAATCTGAGTGGAAGGCAGTCACTTAAATGACCGGTGGCCCAGGAGGCTATTTTTAAAAAACAATTATCCTTGGGGTACCTGGGTGGCTCAGTCAGTTAGGCAGCTGACACCTGTTTTGACTCAGTTCATTACCTCAGAGTTCTAGAATCTAGCCCAAAGCATGGCTCCACACTCAGCAAGAGAGTCTACTTCAGGGTTTTCTCTCTCTCTCCCTCTGTCCCTTCCCACACTTGCTCACTTATGCTCTGAACTGAATAAATAAGTCTTTGAAAAAAATTATCCTCATTAATAAAACATCCAGTAAAAGTTTAGTGAGCAGGTAGATGTGTTAAAAATATAAAGTTTGCTTGTTTAATATTGTGAAATAAAAATGGAATACTTTTTCTCTTCCATTCTGGAGTTATGTTTCTGTTACCACAGAAAAACTGATGATTGACTGTAGCCACAATATTAATTAACTCACTGATTAATAATATGAATTATGAAAAGATTTAGGCCGGTAATTTTTGAGAACTGAAATATGCCATACAATTAAAAATCATTATTTCAGGGCGCCTGGGTGGCTCAGTTGGTTAGGCAACTGCCTCCGGCTCGGGTCATGGTCCCGGAGACCCGGGATCAAGTCCCACATCGGGCTCCCTGCTTGGCAGGAGGCCTGCTTCTCCCTCTCTCACTCCCCTGCTTGTGTTCCCTCTCTGGCTGTGTTTCTCTCTGTCAAGTAAATAAAATCTTAAAAAACAAAAATAAAAACAAAAACCATTATTTCAGAAATGAAACAGCCTAAAACTGGAGTTGAATTTCATATAGCCTTTTCTCATGGCAGAGGTATGATGCCTATATTCTGCAAAGAGAGAGGAGAAATTTTATCTGAAGGATGTTAGTGGCTACAATTTTGCATGTATTTAATTTTTGTGATTTTTGACTATAAGCATACCACTATTTTGCTATTTATCCCAATCAGCAAAACATTCAAATGACCACAACCTTCTAGTAACTAGCTGGATTGTTAGAAATCACAGAAAGCATCAACTAATTTTACCACTAAGCAAGACAGCAAATAGCAAAATTGCTGGATTCTAAGAAACAAAATATGAATATTTCATGATGGTAGCCTCCTACAAGATATTAAACTAATGCTAAGGTGTGTCACATGAATAAACCACAGATGAGACTGACAAGTTAGGAAGTATCTACTCGTCAAGCACCTGAGAATACTAGAGAATAGAGTGTTGTAGGTCGACATTAAGTTCCTCAATCCTCTGAAATTTTCATTTTAACCACTTGAGTAAAACTTTTCCTTTACCAAAGTATTCACCATCACTGCTTAGGGAACTATGGAATTGATTGGATCAACACTTCCCTTTCCTGCCTTTTTGGTGACTGTGTTAATGGACTGTCAGATGGCTGGAAATGAACAGTCAAATCCTGGCAGCAGAAATAGGAAGGCGAAGTGAGGGGCACAGAATTAAGCCTATTAAGTTATCTGTGTTTTTTAATTAATTGAGAAGGGAATGTAATGAGCTTTTGCTTAATTTGGTACATCCTCAATTTCTATCACCTGGATTGTACACCTCCTATATCTGGCACCAAAAAAAAAAAAAAAAAAAAAAAAAAAAAAAAAAAAAAAAAAAAAAAAAATCAGTGGAACAGAAGCAATTCTGTTGATACTTTAACTGTCTAAATATAACCCATTAATCTTAGTATTTACCTGAAAAGGGTATGTTACAGGGAAAAGCCATTGATTAGCTCTAGAAATCTTCATTAAAGGACTGTCAACATATTCTCAGTTCTTGTGTCAAAAGTAGAATTTCCTTAAGCTCTAACTACATTTTTTGGCAAAGCTTAGTAGGCAGATGCCGAATCTACATTTGATTCCTATAACTGGAAAAATAACACAGAAAACATTGGTTCCATTTATCTTGATCAAGTATCACTCATTTTTGACAAAACAAAGTATAATCTTATCCAAAAGACAAATTAAAGGGCATTGAGAGAAGTGTTAGAAATTAGAAGTTTAAATAAAAGTGGCTTCAACAACAGAACACACTAACAAGGAGACTTTAGGACAAAACTCCAAATAACCATCACTGAAGATGTATGGAACTAATCTGATCACATCAAGTGACTACTACTAGTGCAGACTAATGAACTCAGAGTATTGTGTTTGGGATTTCTGGAAGTTGAGTGGCATAGGGGCTCCAAAGTATAGGATATATAAGAATTGGAGAATGTTTAGCCTATAGAATTTAAGAAGGAAATCAATTTAATAATAAGAATTCTTTCTGGGTACAAGTTGACCGTGTGATTATTAACAAAATAAAGTGAGTAATTTTTTTTCTGGGCAACTGCCTTTCCAGAATCACTCTGGACCCTGCAATGACTCTGAACTCTAAATCTTAATGTTTCTGTGTCTGCTATTTCTTTACACAGTTACTTCTTATCATAACCTTTTCATTCTTCACTTAACTGACAGATTATTGGTCACCCCCACAGACAACTGAAACTTTGGTGATCTTCTTCTTCTTTGGTCCCAGTAGCTGGCATTGACATTACCTTGCCCACTGTTATCTGCTTCATGGTTGTTTCCATCATTCCACCATTCAGTCCTGCCTCTCTGCCTCGTATGAGTATTTACGATCAATGGCTATACTGTTATACATCACTCTAGCCAACCTCACATAGTTTATTGTATTCCATCTTCAGCTCAAAGTTAGGTTGTCAATAGCCATTGTGTCTTAAAATTCAGTGTAGTAAATATCTTCCTGTCCTATTCTGACTTCTTGTCAATTTACTGCATTGTTGCCCAAGGTCCTCTGAATTTGGTAACACAGGGGAAGATGAATACTAGAGATGCCATGAGGTTCTCAGTGACTAAAATCCATCTCAGTTTAGTGGGGATCAGGGTAGAAAAAAAGAAATAGATGGCTGGCAGTTTCATTCCAGCAAGGGAAGGTATGGGAGAAATAAGGAACTCAGAGTGAGCCCTGGCCATTATGTGGGACTGGACAGAGTTAGAAATGCTATGGTCATTATCACCTTAAATAGCCAAGACACAATGAATCATACAAACATATCTGTGTTAAGCAAAACAACTCCTTGACAAATTAGAATCATCAAGCTTCAGATCCAGGAGGAAGATTCAAAACAACAATGTTAATATCAGCAAGGATACATCTAATAGTGCTGCACTAAAAATGCTCTTGCCTAGTTGGAGAAAGTCTTACTCTCATATCATTTCTCAAGATTTATACATATATACATGTATATATTATATATGAAATATAAATAATATAAATATGTATCAACATGTATTTAAAAGATAAATTTCATTTGGGATTAGTCTGGTGTTTGGGGGCTCCATTGTCCCATGACTATGCTGGGTCATAAATTATCTGTGCCATCCTGATAAAACATGAAAGTATTCCTCAAATTATACAGGACTCCGCTCTCAGTGATCTAGTCAGGTTCTGAGCTGAGAGTGGAGGGTCATTTACTGGTACTTTTCCCCATGCTTTTTCAAGAGTACTCAAACAAGCTTTGAATTACAATCTCATTCTCACAAATATGAATGACAACATCAGGAAAAATAAGGGACAGCTTATTTAGTAATATTGACTGGCTGAAGACATACATGTTTTGATATGTTATTTTTTTACATCTGGCACAACCACATTTACAAGGAGAAGAAAATGTGTACTCCTTCATCCGGGACTAATGGTAAAACCAAAAATTTACTGGGACTCAGACTTCAACATGAACACAGTAACAATTGTTTCTATATACATCTATTCTTGTTTTACACCCCTTTTCTTTGTTTAGAGCAATTGGTTTTGAATTCGTTTTAAAACATGATCTTTTAACATATGTTTTAGTCAAAAAGAAGGGGATATTTCTGGCATTGTGACCCAGCAATATTATGGGCAGAATCATAGGATTTATAACAGAATATTCAGGTATTTGTTCCTATTCAGAGCCCTACTTTGGGGATTCTTGAAAGTAGCAGTAACTTCAACATTATTGTCAAAAATATGTTCTCCAAGCTCTCTCAAATAAACAAGGAAGGATCAGAGTATTCTACATAACGTGAATAATTTGAAAACAGCAAGTTCGGGAATAGGTAATATTAAGATCTATCATTAACCACTGTCAGGGAAGTAGAGAAAGATTACCAATTAGACATGCCTACCCATTAACTTCCACTGTATTTTCTTATTTTACTGACACAACCCCATAGCTAGAAGTGAACTGTTAATGTATTACACCTTACTGAGTATAAAGAGCATCCACATAACATTCCAAAGTCTGTTTTTTTTTTTTTTTTTTTAATATTTTACTTATTTGACAGAGAGAAACACAGCTAGAGAGGGAATGCAAGCAGAGGGACTGAGAGAGGGAGAAGCAGGCCTCCGGCCGAGCAAGAAACCTGATGTGAGGCTCCATCCCAGGTCTCCAGGATCATGACCTGAGCCGAAAGCAGTCGTTTAACCAACTGAGCCACCCAGGCGCCCCAGTCTGTTTTAAAAGTATACACTCTTACCTCTATCAAGCAATGTTGTAGCCAAATATCAGGAAAGCAGCCTGTGGACTGGAAATTTTCCTCTGGTTCGGATTTACATTTTTAAAGGTTAACAGCTTAGTTAAATTTACCGTCCCAAGAAAGTCCTTACTAAGTATGAAGGATGGCTTGGCACATAGAACACTTAGTTATAAGAACAAAAATCTCAATGGAATAGAAACTAAATGGAGACAGTTTCTTTCCAACATTTCCAAGACTTTCAGAAAAACTTAATGACTGAAAGTAGGGGATTTATATGAAAATCATTAGGATAGTATAAACTCAGTATTATGAAACTTCTAGGGATTTGTTCTTATAAATGCCTAGTACAATCTACAACGATATATGAATTTAAGGGCAAAAATTTTACCAATTTCTTAGACTCTTCAAGTTAGAATTCACAGATTACTAAAGTGAATTTCTCTCTTGATTCAAAAATTCCTCTTGCCTTTCTGAAAGAGAAACATTTTCCCTTTTCTTGGCCACAGCTAACGTTTTCTATTTTGGAACATTCTAAGTAATTTAAAGTTGTTCCTCACGTTGCTCCAAAACTCTCCTGTCCACGGGAATAATACAACACTGGCGTTTTCTCTCCTCTATATGGCGACATAAATATTTAAGACAATTCCATTATTGCTCATGATGTCATTCTGCATATCCCACTGAATATAGATCACTGTGCTAGGGACACACGCTAGTTGGTCAGTGTCATTCTTTAAAGGCTCTACATCATATTATTAGCCCCAAATAATCTTATGATTAACAAAGCCACCATCAGTTTTTCATTTATACTGTTACCATGTCAAGTCTTCATTACATTTCATTTGAGAAGTTATTTAAAGGTGAACATTTATATCTGTTACATATGATTGTCATTGCTTACCTTATCCACAGTCTGCTGGGCTGACTCTGGATCACGTGATTCCAATTTCTGACCACACTCAGTTGGGGCAGCTCCACACCCACCTACCTGAGAACAGTCCTTTAACTGCGCATTCAAGGACAGGTGTCTTTGGGGACCTATATCAAAGAGATGGGAAGAGTTGATTAGTCATCTAATCAATCAAAGACAGTATATCTCAGAGCATGATATGAATATCAATGGCAGCATACAAAATTAGCTTAGGTGGTATGTATAATATGATTTAAACAAAGAATTTTAAGCATGTTCATTTATGTATTAGTAAAAACAAGGATATCAAATCCATTATTTTATAGACAATGATTGCTTGGACCAAGTTAAGGGGAAAAAAGGAATTAATTTAAAGCTGCTTAAAAGAAAAAAAATAGTAAAAAAATAGCCCTCATAAAACCAAATGAATGGAATATATTTTGAAGCCAATTCCCTTGAGATCAGTTTTACTACAAAAATATATCTAGCAACCCTTTCCAACAATATATACATTCAAATGTTATAATCATGTGTTCCATATCTCCTTTAAGTCACTGATAAATTGGGCAATGAGATTTATAGCAAGAAAAAAAAGGAAACCAACAATTATTGGTGCCTATTTTCTTTAGACAAAAGTCCCACTCCTTACAGATTAGCTCCAGCAAAGCGTCCCCGATCTACCATCTGTTAGACTTCCTAATTCGATGTCTGTGTTACCATGGCTATTTCTTTTTTCAATTCTCTTTTTGGAGTTTCAGAATCATGTCTACTTTGTTGACTCTCCAGGAGTCTATGAATATATATGCACAGTTTCTGCAGTAGAGTGCTATGATTTTTTAATCAAACAAAAGATTACGGTTGAAATTCTGTTATCACTATACAATCGATTTCTTCCTACAAAGAAGATAGGTAAAGGTGAAGACAGAAATATCGAAAGACCTAGGAAGGTGAATCCTTGGTGAATCATTGACATCAGGAAAGACATTAAAAACCCAGTCACGGTGCTTTTAAAAAAATCAAACTCCATCACCTTCCTGTAATGAAGCAATGTGGAAGCTTAGGATGAGGCAGATGTGGAGTTTCAGAGCACAGCTCCTCCAGTTACTACGTAAATGAACTGAAGCATATCATTTGCCATTCTGGTCTATAAAACAGGAACCTGCATGTTAAATGTCCAGGATAAAGTAAATCCATCTGGTAACTACTATCAGCAATACCGGAATTATTCTTAATTCAGAAAAATGTTGATGTCAGATTTTGAGAATAAATTTCCATGACTCATAGAAAGCATTATTTTTTACTAGCATTCCTTCTTAATCGAAAAGACAAAAACACTGTATTAGTGGAATTCGATTTATGAAAAAGCTTATGAACACTCCAAAAGTCTGAGAATTCTAGTGTCTTCTATTTGCTTCCATGTATAAATAACTACATTTTGTATTATTAGTTTATTAATATTGGAGTTCTTATTTCTACCTGAATAAAAACATTTTGTAATCTGAAAAAGACCATTCTTCGAAAAAAATCATCCTCCTGGTTAAAACTTAATTCGATTAAAATGAGATTAGTTAAAACTATTGTTGGGGTACCCAGGTGACTCAGTTGGTTGGACAACTGCCTTCGGCTCAGGTCATGATCCCGGAGACCCAGGATCGAGTCCCACATCGGGCTCCCTGCTCGGCGGGAAGCCTGCTTCTCCCTCTCTGGCTCCCCCTGCTTGTGTTCCCTCTCTGGCTGTGTTCCTCTCTGTCAAATAAATAAAATCTTTTAAAAAACCCAAAAAACAAAAAACCAAAAACTATTGTTAATTCTGACTGATAGGAATTCATAGTTACAAAACTGTATGGTATAGACACCTAAGATAATCTTTTTGAGTATAATACAAAATTGAACTAGTTTTATTTCTCCCCAATTAAATCCAAATCTTTTTAGGGCATTTAGTCTAAGATATCTGAATGAAAATTATTTGCCTTTTCATTTTAATAATTTTCACCATTAGTTTCTACCTATATGCAATTTTAGAGTTAATGTCAATGAAATAATTTATACTCAAAGGCATTTAGGGAAAATATGCAGCAATAAAATTCTAATTTGTGTTCCTTGTAGGCTAATACATAAGGAAAATTTGATAAAGAGAATGATGCGGAGTAAAATGATATTGTTTTAAATTAGAAACAGACCTGGTTTTGTATTTTTTTTAAATATTTTATTTATTTATTTGATATAGAGAGAGATTACAAATAGGCAGAGAGGCAGGCAAAGAGAAAGGAGGAAACAGGCTCCCTGCCGAGCAGAGAGCCCAACGTGGGCCTTGATCCCAGGACCCTGAGATCATGACCTGAGCCAAAGGCAGAGGCTTTAACCCACTGAGCCACCGAGGTGCCCCGGTTTGTTTTTTTTTTTTTTTTTTAGAGGTTTCTTTCTAATTAGATATTGTCACTACAGTAGACAAGTCTAGAGTGTGTCCCTCTGCAGAGCAGGAATGTGAAATGGAAGCACAGTTTCAGGGGAGTGCAGTATAATTACAAAATCCTTGTGAATCGTTGGCATCAGAAAAGACATTAAAAACCCAGTGACAGCCCATTTAAAAAAATCAAACTCCATTAAATGGAAACCCTGAGAAAAATCAGTGAACTCAGTCACACAGGTAAAATAAGGAAACCGAAGTGGTCAATACTTCACAGCCCTGTGTACTCAGCTACCTATGATTTGTTTTAGAACAGTGACCCTCGTGGCAGGAAATTAAAAGCCGGATTCTCCTGCATATACAGTTCCTTACCGTGTGGTACTCAGCAAGTATTGGTGGGTACACAACCAGAAGCCACGCTTAAGTATGGATTACTACTCACAAAATCCAGGTGGCTTACACTCATTCACAGAAAACATACAGTACATTTTGTGTACATAGTACAGAGAATAGACTACATAGAATATAGTGTATACAGTGTAAGTAATTCAACCATGTGGAAACACAAACTGTTAAGTCATCTCAGACTATTCCACTTTTCTGCTTAAAATTCTTCAATGGTTTCTTTCTTTATTTGACAGAGAGAGATCACAAGTAGGCAGAGAGGCAGGCAGAGAGAGAGGAGGAAGCAGGCTCCCTGCTGAGCAGAGAGCCCCATGCGGGCCTTGATTCCAGGACCCTGAGATCATGACCTGGGCCCAAGGCAGAGGCTTTAACCCAATGAGCCAACCAGGCACCCTCTTCAGTGGTTTATCTCACTCAAAATAAAAGCCCAAGTTGTTCCAACCATCTATGATGCTACAGTAGGTTCCTCTTAGCTTCTCTGATCTCCTCTTCTATCATTCTTCCCCTTGATTGTTCTGTGTCAGCCACACTGGCAAAATTCTGCAAACTCACAGAGGAGCTAGAGCCTAACAACCTTTCCATGTGTCTTCCCTTCCCATTCCAGCACCTGGAATGCTCCTTCTCCCAGACAGCCATGTGGCTTCTTCCCTTACCTCAGGTTTATGCTCCAGTGCAACCAGCTTGGCCACCTCACTAAAAATTAGACAGCCCATTGCCCAATTTCCTTCTTTCTTGCTTCATTTTTCTCTATGGCACTTATCACTTCTAACACACTATATATTTTACATATTTAATTTGTTTATTGAATATCTTTTACCCACCAGAATTAAAGGTCTATCATGACATGGATGCCTATAAGGGAGATTGGAACAAGTTAAGTGTTCAATAAATGCTTGTTAAATAAGTAATTGAAGAATGAATGAATAAAAGTATTCATCTTTTTTTTAAAAAAATTTTTTTTAATTTATTTGATAGAGAGAAACACAGCCAGAGAGGGAACACAAGCAGGGGGAGTGAGAGAGGGAGAAGCAGGCTTCCCGCCGAGCAGGGAGCCCGATGTGGGACTCGATCCTGTGTCTCCGGGATCATGACCTGAGCCGAAGGCAGTTGCTCAACCAACTGAGCCACTCAGGCGCCCTAAAAGTATTCATCTTTTAATCACATCTCTTATTACACGAAACACATAGAGTCCTACCTTTTTTTTAATGTCTAGACTAAGACATGGACTCTTCAAAATACTTATGATCTAGTAGAAGATACTATCTTTATAAAAAAAACATAAGTATAGGGCACCTGGGTGGCTCAGTGGGTTAAAACCTCTGCCTTCAGGTCAGGTCATGATCTCAGTGTCCTGGGATCGAGGCCCGCATAGGGCTTTCTGCTCAGCAGGGAGACTGCTTCCTCCTCTCTCTCTCTCTGTCTGCCTCTCTGCCTACTTGTGATCTCTCTGTCAAATAAATAAATAAAATCTTAAAAAAAAAAACTGCTGGGGCACCTGGGTGGCTCAGTTGGTTAAGTGACTGCCTTTGGCTCAGGTCATGATCCCGGAGACCCGGGATCGAGTCCCACATCGGGTTCCCTGCTCGGTGGGAGGCCTGCTTCTCCCTCTCTCACTTCCCCTGCTTGTGTTCCCTCTCTGGCTGTGTTTCTCTCTGTCAAATAAATAAATAAAATCCTAAAAAAAAAAAAAAAAAACTGCTAAAAAGAAAAGCCAAAAACGTAAGTATAGTGTAGAGAATGCCAAGGATTTGAAGGCTGATGAGGTCAACAAGACAGAAAAAAACATATTGCATTTAGCTAAAGAAATCAGGGAAGCTTCACAGAAGAGATGGCATTTGAGATGGTTTTTAAAAATAAAGAGGATTTAAGTATGTCCATATAAGTGGGTGGGGAAAATAGAAGACTATAAACAAAGGCTCAAATCTATGTGGTCAGGGAGCATAAGTAACATTAAACTTCACTGCTTAGCAGTAACAAAGACAAACACGGAAAGAAGACTGGAAAGGTAGAGTCAAACTCTGAACATTCCCATCAAAGATGGATCGTTTTAATAAATTTATCGCTACTTGAATATATTTGCTTTGATCCTTGCTTGAACCTTGGACTTTATTCTTATGCTTTGTCTTGATTACTTTTGAAGTTTTACTTTCTTTTGGGGAAGAATTTTTGCAATCAGCAAAAAGTCCAAGTTTTCTGGGGTCTTTGGGTCAGTTACTCCCCTTCTTTCTACCTCTTCTCTAAGATGCTGTGTCTCTCTGATGGATCAAGGTGCACGCTGTGTTCTGCACCCCTAGAGGCTCCAAATCTTCCCTGCTTTCAGGGCAGTCTGAGGCAGGTGAAAGTAGTCAGCATCTGAGAGACAGTTTTGTAGGGAGCTGGTAACCAGGAGAAATTAGAGCCAAACTAAGATATTTATGAGTAACTCTGCCTTGGGTCATGTTTTCGGTGGTTTTAATTTTTATTTACATTTTTAAGTCTCCTTTACTTTTCTCTCTAAAGGGTAAGTGTATTAAAATCAAGTTACTACCATTATTTATATCTTAATTACTTATAATAATGAATTATCTACTTAAAAGACTTATTTTTAAAACTGTTCTGTTCTTGCCCCTTACCTTTGTTTCTTAATTAGAGCTAAACTGGAATTCAACTTTTCAATTTTTCACTCACACTCACAGGTCTTCATTTTTTTGTGTGTTTTATCTCATCTGGTCATTTTAAAATCTTTTCCTTGCTTTGAATCCTTTTTTAAGCCCTTAATGTATTTAAATGTCTTACTAGGAAACTTTTAGTTTCCCCCCTTCAACATCTTTTTACATCTGTAATTTTAACCCTGTACATTGTTCTATTTCAATAGTCATCTTATTTTTGCTATTCTCTTTCCTTTCTTTTACCTTTTAAGGATCTTGTGAAAAAGATTTTTTAATACAGGTTAACAGGAAGTTCAAATGCAAAGCTAGAAACATTAATAAAAATTAGAACTGTGCACACATGTGGTAAGAGGCTTTCTTAGCTTTCTGCATACCACCCCTAACCCTCCACCTCTAATTCACCATACCCCCTCTCAACAGGAGGGGAGAGTGTCCCCAAACATACGTGAACTGAGAAAGTATCAGGAGATTCATGATTTAATTCCCCCAAGTGTTACAAGCAACCATCCTTCCCAAACACACACACACACACACACTGATTAATTTTCTTGGGCTGTATTACACACTCACACCATTCCACCCTACCCTAGCATGGGAAAACCTATTTTTCTCATCCATGGTCTCTGACACAGATAGCCACATATTGCATATTTAGCAAACCATGTGGGCATTTTTTTTTTTATGCCGTAAGTTAGGAGGGGATATCATGAGTAAGGTCATATTAGAGAAAAGACCTTTAATTGCCTTACTCAGGTGATGGACCCATGGTGTTGCAACTCCTAACAGATATCCGGGGAAGGAAAAGCAGGAGAGATGCCTCATCCAGTTATCTACCACTAATTCTTAGCTAGCTTGCCTTTATTATGTTCTTCACTCTTTTTGTCCTCACAGTGAGGATTAAGGAAAATCCACTTAAATTACAAAATAAACTGGGGTCAGATGTGTCCCTTTCTGTGTGGTGCCTTTCCCCTCACAGGGGTTCCTATGCAGTCCACACCAGCCCAGAGGTTTTACGTGAGTAGAGCTGACCAACTCACTGACCTTCAGGGCATAGTTCAGGCCACGTTCCTGGGAAAATACAGAAAATTACCTTGGGGAGATTTGATTTCTTAAAAGCAACGTAATAAAAATTTAGATGGAAGTCATTTTGACAGTGTTTCTGATTTTGTATCATCTTGACCTGGGAGATCTCCTATTCAGTCTCTTTTCCCCGGTTGAGAGAGGTTAGTGGTGTTTCCCCCACATGACTGCACTTTCCCCTCAACTTCAAGATGTGCTGTCTCCCTCTTCAGCTGAGAATCTGATCTACTTGCTACTCTCACTCACTGTTTCATTCTTGGTTATCTTTCAGTCATTTTTTACTTCTTTTCTGCTAAGTCTCACTCCTTAGTGACAAACTGTCCTAGAAGGACTCACATACACATGACACCTAAATAGAAATGTCTTAATGGGTTCAGAAATACCAGCATGGGAACAAGCCTTTGTGTCAGTTGAAAAGTCATTTACTGGGACCTGAATGGCAGCACTAGAGATAGGGCAAACTTGAAAGGGTCTGTCCCACAAGGACAAAACGCATATTTAAAAGACAGGCCCCTTATATTTTGATATACCTGAGGGCACTTTTATTTTTCTTTTTAACCATTGTAGGTCTCTAATGAAACTCATTTCGAATAACTTTAGCACCACTGAGAGGGACTTCACAGTTTTCTAGGCCTCTAAGATCAAATGATTGCAAGGAGTATCAGGAATTTACATAGACCAGAATCTAAGATTCTAAGATAGAATAAAGGATCTTTTCTCCAAAATGTCTATAATAGAGCGCCTCGGTGGCTCAGTGGGTTAAGCCTCTGCCTTTGGCTCAGGTCATGATCTCGGGGTCCTGGGATTGAGGCCTGCATCGGGCTCTCTGCTCAGCAGGGAGCCTGCTTCCTCCTCTCTCTGCCTGCCTCTCTGCCTACTTGTGATCTCTCTGTCAAATAAATAAAATCTTAAAAAATAAAAAAAAATTAAAAATGTCTATAGTAAGAGTTTTAATGGTTCAATTCAAAAGATAGCTCTGAAGAAACAGACGAGGAAGGCAGGAAGGAAAACATAAAACTTCTGAGTGCATTTTATTTTCAATTTTTTTAAATTTTCTGTTCTTATTTTCATTTCTCCATTATAGTTTCCATAAGAAGCATATGAAATTAGCAAGTACTAATATGGTACTAAAGTGCATATTTTCCTCTGTTTTTATTACGATAATTTTATATATTTTACCCTTTCCCATTATTACTCCACTTAATTTCCCCCTTCTCTGTTCTAATTTCCTTACAAACCCTATTCCCCTCTTTGAAAAGCCTACATTTTCATCCTTGCTTGTAACAGAAGGATGAGCACCTCTCACTTACCAATGTTGGAATAATAAAACAAACAACCGGGGCGCCTGGGTGGCTCAGTTGGTTAAGCGACTCAGGATCAAGCCCCACATCGGGCTCCCTGCTCGGCGGGAGGCCTGCTTCTCCCTCTCTCACTCCACCTGCTTGTGTTCCCTCTCTGGCTATGTTTCTCTCTGTCAAATAAATAAAATATTTAAAAAATAAAATAAAATAAAACAAACAAAAGAACAGGGGCGCCTGGGTGGCTCAGTCATTAAGCGTCTCCTTCAGCTCAGGTCATGATCCCAGAGTCCCAGGATCCAGGCCCACATCAGGCTCCCTGCTCAGCGGGAGGCCTGCTTCTTCTCCCACTTCCCCAGCTTGTGTTCCCTCTCTTGTTGTGTCTCTCTCTGTCAAATGAATAAATAAAGCCTTTAAAAACAAAACAAAACGGTCTGTAACGTCCATTCCCCAACATTACATCTCAACATTCTCGCGGTACCTGGTGAAGTGGTCTGAGCAGTGTCACTGAAGGACGGGTTATCAGTACTAGACTTTAGCAAGATTCACCAGCTTCTGACTGACCGCGTCCCTAGCTTGTCGCAGGGGCACCGCCCTGCGGTGAAGACCCACTCACTTCCGTGTCCATGTCTCTCTGAAGATCACTCTGAAGCCCGAAATGGGCCCGTGCCGGGCAGGAGGCGATTTCCTAGAAATCAGCCAAGATTTATTTTGTTTCCTTTCATCACCTGACTCCTGGTGAAGCCTCTGGTGGGAAATTTTCGAAGTTGCCATCCGGTAGCTTACAGCTCAAGGAGGACAATTGCACTTTGTAATTGGAAACTTCATCTCTGCTTTAGATTTAAATTTAACACAAGAGAGTGTCTCAAAGTCAGAAGCAAAAAAAATCGGGAGATGGGGAATCTTTTGTCATTTACATATTCTCTCCCAACATATGGCAGTATCAGTAGATGCCAACTGCAGTCACGCTTAATTAAAAAATTAGATGGTAGATCTACAGAAGTATGAGGCTTTTCTCTAAGCTCTTCTACATTATTCAACTCTGTCCATATGTCCAGTAAAGAAAAAAAAAAAAAAAAGAAGAAGAGGAGGAGGAGGAAGAGAGGGGCACAAAAGGCCCAGAGATTGGAAGGGTTTATTGCCTGATTTTATACCTATTAAAACCCTATACGAACAAATTTGTATAAAAGCTTGCCACCTGATAGGACGATGTGATTTCCGCTCACTCTGCTACAGTAAGTACATGTATACTCAGGAGCCATTTCATTTTCAATTTGTGATAGTTTGCGTATTGCTGGGATTCTTTTTCCCTTTATTGTCTGTTGAAACAAACTAGATTCACAGAGAAAACACATCACATAAAATGAATGTATAGTCAATATATGAAACAAAGCACTTTCAATCATGTTTAGATGTATTTTTAAACAACTGATATGTTAATTATCAGCTTGTTTAAATATATTGATTAAAGCAGAATCTCTAACTAGCTAGCATTTTCCCAGTATGGTTTAGATCAACTGCACCAGAAAATTAACTCAGTATTTCAAGTAAAATACTCCATTTGAACAAAATTCACTGATTTATTCTTTTTTTTTTTTTAAGATTTTATTTATATGATAGAGAGAAACACAGCCAGAGAGGGAACACAAGCAAGGGGAATGAGAGAGGGAGAAGCAAGCTTCCCGCCGAGTAGGGAGCCCGATGTGGGGCTCAATTCCGGGTCTCCGGGATCATGACCTTAGCCGAAGGCAGTCGCTTAATCAATTGAGCCACCCAGGAGCCCCTCACTGATTTATTCTATTCATCCCCGGAATTAGGCTTTATGGGTATCCTTGAAATTATCAGAGCTTTGTCACTCTGTTGCCTGATATCTTCCAAAAGTTCTGGGAAATTATTATCTTTGCAAATATGTCTTTTGCCTAGGTCTTCTTCCCTCTTTTCTGGGATTCAAAGTAAATATATAATAAAGCTTACTCCATCCTGTGTGTCTCACCCTCTGTCTTATGTTTTCTACATTTTGTTTCTTCAGCTTCATTCTGTATGGTTACTTTTGACTTATTTTCTGATTCTTGAATTCTCTCTTCCTCTGTGTCTTGTAGGTCTTTAAACAAATTTCCTGAGTTCTTAATTTTGGTTCCTTTATTTTTTAATTTTAGAATTCCTAGTTGATTCTTTTCTTTAAAAGTACATTATGGGGCACTGTGTGGCTCAGTCAGTTAAGCGGCTAACTCTTGATTCCAGTGCAGGTCATAATCTCAAGGTCCTGGGATCTGGCTGCATTGGGCTGCACATTCAGCAGGGAATCAGCCTGGGGATCCACTCTCTTCCTGTCCCTCTGCGCTTCCCCTTGCATGCTCTCTCTTAAATAAATCTTTTAAAAAAGTAAAATTACAGGGGCACCTGGGTGGCTCAGTTGGTTGAGCAACTGCCTTCGGCTCAGGTCATGATCCTGGAGTCCCGGGATCGAGCCCCACATTGGGCTCCCTGCTCGGCGGGAAGCCTGCTTCTCCCTCTTTTACTCCCCCTGCTTGTGTTCCCTCTCTGGCTGTGTTTCTCTCTGTCAAATAAATAAATAAAATCTTAAAAAAAAAAAAAGTAAAATTACAACATCATGTTACATAGTTTCCAAATCCTTGATACCATGTTTAGGTTCAGCTTTTACTTCTACGAGCACAGGGAATGTATTTGTCCCCAATCTGAGCACAGTATTTCCACTATGTGCCATTTCTATGGGTCTTTTCATCCATCTTTTGTAGTGGTTCTCTTTCATCTTGTCTCTTCCACATATCCCTTGTTATCTTTGTGTTAAAACTTTGCTAGAATTTGAGGCCTGGAATATTATCTTGCAGAGAGAATTTTCATTTGCTTTCACAGTCGACTGGAAGCATCAGCTTTCCTGGATCACCTGAGTCCAATTCCTCTAAGCCGCCTCCATGACTTGACACAGGGCAGGAAGCAATCTGTTCCAAGATGGTTTAATTCTGGCTCACTCCACCTCCCTGATTTGGTTTGCAAATTTAAGTCAGATCCCTGACTTATTCAGGGAGCTCACCTTTAGGGAGCCCTGGACTCCACTTTTGTTCCTGAAGTCCTGAAACTGTCCAAGACTGCCAGCTCCTCCTCCAGATTACCAAATGCTCCTAGGCCAAAGGAATTCCCAATTCCAGGCCCATGTCTCTCCATTCTTTCTTCTCTTCTGTTGGTTCTGATATTCTTCACTATCTTGTTAACTATTTGATGAACTGAAACAACTTTCTAAGCTTCTATATTCTCACATTATAATCAGCAAAAGAGTTGGTTCAAATTACTCAGTCTGACATGATCACAAACAGAAGGGTTTTTCTCAATACTCTTAACCAGGCAGTTTTTAGAACACACCAAATGAAGGTACTGATACGTGTATACAACCACATTATTATTTCCACTGGGGATGAAGATGAGCTAGATCCACCAGAAATTTCCCCATCAATCCCAAGTCCTCTGTCCTGACAGGTAAATGACCGAATAGCTCTGTGTAATGACTTCCCTGTATTTCAAAAAGGATAACATGTTTTATCTTCTTCAGGAGAGAGAATGAATAAAATTAACTAAAACTCCAAGTCTGTGCATTAGGAATAGAAGAGCATCACAGAGAGAAATGTGATTGCTTTCCAAGTGGGAGAAATATCTTATGTGAAAAAAGAGGATAAAATAATTTTCATCCACTTTTTGGAGTGCAATTTCCTGGCATTCTCTCCTTTTCTCAAATTCAGGTGATGACCTTGCCTCACATCTCACGGTGAACACAGAGGGCATCAGGTATGACAGTCTCCATGTCTCCTGTGTCCTAATGACCACCCTCCTGCATCTATACCCATATGTCACCCCCTTGTCATCTGCTGTTAAGATGGATGAAGGGTATCTGGTCCCTTAAAAAAATCAACCCATTTGTAGACCACATTCCATCCCTCCTCCCTAAGAAGGACTCCTCTCCTAGAATTATTGCTCTCCTTTAATCATTGGGATAGTTCTCTCCACTAGATCATTTCCACCAATGCCTTAAAATGTGTAACAGAGTAGTATGTTAACAATAATAGATGAACGTTTGACTTTCACCTTAGTTCCTCCTACCTGATCTGAGGAATCCTTTCAGTCTAGAGAATAAATGAGGAGCTGAATTTCTTCACCTCCTATTTTTGAACACTCAGAGCATAGAAAATTAAAATTTAAATAAAGGACACCAAAACTGAGAGGGGGGTATGTACTAAAGCTTGCCTCTTTTAGACTCCAGATAGAGGAAGATTCACATTTGAGTATCTGAAGAGTCCTCTGTCTGGCTTTGGTGTAAAGTAGAACACATCCATGGGAAAGTGAGGATACCACCTAGCAACAGTGGGAGCTTTTTGTCTATAACTCAGGAAAGAGACTAATTCTCGGACTGAGTGCCTCTCAGAACTCAGCCAAGGTCTAATTTTACTAGTTTAGGAGTACAGTGTTGCCAGGCAAAAGATGATCTCAGTGTTTAAATACCTGAACGTGTCCTCAGTGTGTGGGTACATGGGTGTAGGTTCCACGGGGCCTGCCTTGTCCCATTAAATGACTTCCTAGCACTGGCTGGTCTCCAGTACTGGAACAGAGGGCAGCAGATGGAACACAAGATTCTAGAAGAGAGTGGAAGCTGAGAGAGCCAGGGAGAATCCTTGGGCTTTGAAAAACGCAGAGAACTCACAAGAGTGAGCAAGTCATGAGTTAGAGCAGCTACAGACTTTAGCATGAAATACCTGGAATCAGACATCAATTAGGAGAGAAGAGAGGACCTCCTAGGATCTGAGTCTTTACCTTCACCACAGGGATGTGAAAGCAATGCCCCCATCCCATACCCAGGAGAGAGAAGTTATGCTAGAGAGAAACTGTAGGAGGCAACTTGAAAACCTGAGTACTTCTTCCCTTGCAATCCTTTTTAGGATATTTTAAATAATCAGACTGGATTAAACTTTAACTTGAAAAAATATTTAGCTTTTTTCCTCTCCAGCCAGCAGATGGCGGCTAATGAGAAGGCAGGAGCAGCAACAGACAGATTTTCTACACATCAAAATTAGAGTGGGTCATACTGCAAGATTCTTTGTTTACCCAGCTTTAAAAAAATGAGCTCCCTTAGCCTCCCTAGAACTCCAATTACCTCATCAGCTACACCCCCATTCCTTTCATCTCCAAATTTGTTGAACTAATTTTATTCTTGCTGACACTACTTTCCTCTGCCTCTAGGATCTCTTCATCTCCCCACTGACTGATCTCTCCTTATCACATCCTCAAAATTCTTGTCAACATTACCACCAAGCTACAAGTCGCCAAGCAAGAGGGCATTTCTCTGCCCTCGTCTTACCAACCTCTCAGCTTCTTTTGCCACAGGTGACCATTTCCTTTGTCATTCTGGGGTTCAGTATTCACTCATCTCTTCTACCTCGTTGGATGCTACGTTTCAATCCCCGTTGCTCAGTATTTAAACCAATCATGTCACTCTTTTCCTGTGTGACTTCTCCCTAAGTCCACTACCTATATGGTGAAATGCCCATCTCTTCCCAGGAGTTCCAGTGCCACAGACAAGCTAACATCTTCTCTGCAACATTTATGAAAGATTCTGAAATTATTGACACCTATTGTCCCAAATCCTTTCCCTCTCTTATCATAGGAAACAACCTTATAATCCTAGCAGATGTGTTAAAAATCTAGAATAGGGGCACCTGGATGACTCGGTTAAGTGTCTGCCTTTCACTCAGGTCATGATTCCTGAGTCCCAGGATGGAGTCCCACATGGAACTCCCTGCCAGCAGGGAGTCTGCTTCTCCCTCTGTCCCTCACCCTACTCTCGTGCTCTCTCGCTCTCATACACACTTTCAAGTAATAAATAAAAATCTATTAAAAACATTTGGAATAGACATTACGCTTGACTGTGCTTTTCCCCCCCTCACACCTCACACCCAATCTACCAGTAAATTCTTTGGCTCTGTTTTTCCAAATCTGTACACTTACCACCATCTCTAAGACCACTTGTTCCCACACAGACTGACGCATCAAGCACTGAACTTGTCTTTCCTCATACCCACACTGTCTCATACACAGGATAGCCACAGTAAGTTAATGACATTTTCTTTTTCAAGTTATTTATTTAGGGGGAAATAATATCACCACAAGAGCTTTTGTCTGGGATTGAATAAATACAACATCTATTACAGAAGGCAGTTTGATTACCTTGCCCTCAGACAGGAGGACTCCTGTGCAGTAACAATATGAAATTTAACCAGTATGTGAGGAATGTGACTTCCTCACAAAGAAATGCCTATGTAGAAAATCAGGCTCACATATGGATTATTTCTCAGAGTACAAGAAATTGAGAATATTTAAGCAAAAGGTATCCTCTGGAAATGGTGTACAAATTTAAAGGAGACACATAGCAGAAAGAGAAAAAAGAAAATGATAAAGTATACCACAAGTGCAGTGAATTTTCAACAGCCATGTGTTGTTATTTATGATGAAAAGGCTTTCCAATGGGATCAATGCAATGCCTGGTACTTGCATTTTTCTCATTTTTCCAGAGTTGACAGAAATAAAGGAGACATTGAAAGAAAAGTTTGCATGGATTCTGTGGAGCTGAAGAGGGTAGATGGACATCTCTTTAGAAAAATGACAACAGCCCAGGTCATCCATCTCACAAATGTGTATCATTAATCCAATGGAGACAGTGAGAAAGAGCATGAATCAAACCAAATCTGAGGTAAAGTAGAAACAGTGCTGGGATGGGAGTTACAGAATCTGAATACTTAAGACAAATTTCTTAAAAACAGGCAGTGTGACCTTGAGCAAGTCTTTGAGCCTCTAGCTGTTTATAAGGTAACTGGACTAGATCAACTTCAAGTTCTTCTAGTTTGTATCTTCCAGAATTTATAAATTTAATTTCACTATTGGAAAGCAAACAGAGGCTATACGGACTGTGATAGATTAGTAGAATGGTCTTCACAAACAAATAAGACACACTTCATTTAGCTGTGCAAGGAAGCTATCCAGTGGAGTTGTTCCCTCACTGAGTATGTTGAATCACTGATTATACCTTTAAAATGTCCATTTAGGGGGCACCTGGGTGGCTCAGTCAGTCAAGCACCTGACCCCTGATTTTCGCTCAGGCTATAATCCCATAGGGTTTGGGATCCAGCCCCATTCGGGGGAGGAGGGAGGCTCTTTGCTTAGTGGAGAGTCTACGGGATAGATTTCCTCTATCCTTCCCCTGATGCTCGCTCTCTCTCTCTCTCTCTCTCTCTCTCTCTCTCTCAAAATAAAGAAATAAATCTTTTTTAAAAGTTCCCATTTAGTTACATGATTGTATGCTTTGGAACTTTATTTGGGGACTTTTGCTTGAGGACAAAGAGATCAATTCTTCATTGTAGAGCAGACTGAAATAAGATGTTGAATAGGTTATCATGAGACATACAATGTCTTAGCTATGTGCGTTAAATGTGAAATCTCAGAGTATAAAACTGTCAAATATTTTTTTAAAGTGCATATCAGAATAAAGATTGGCAATTTAAAAGTACATGAGATTACGGGATAGATGTGCTATGGTTTAAAATGGATTTTTAAAAAACCGAGAGATTCACTATATCCAGAAAACAAATAACTTTGGCAATGCATTTGGTGCACAATTTTGATAACAGGTTGAAAGAAGTCATACAGCTCTTCTGTAAGGTGGAGTTCCCTTACCAACTGAAATGTAGGCTCTGGGAGAGTACAGTCTTTCATGGAACAATTGTGAAGAAAGTACTATGAACTAAAGAGGTATCCCAGTTAAAGAAACATTGTAGCGGGAAGCACATCATGACACAAAGTAGAGTCCTCTAGAGAAAGAAACTACCCTTTACCAAGAGTATCTCTTGAATGACGTGATAAAGACAAAACTTAAGGTATTACTGACATAGTGCTTCCTACATATCCCATTTCATCATCACAGCAAATCTAGATGTTACAAGCATGACAGTGGGAAACCTAAAGCTTAGAACGACAGTTTATTTTCAAAAGTGGCACAGGTGACAGGAAGCAGAACAAACAACAAAACTCAGGTCCATCCAAATCCAAAGCTAATGCTGTTTCAATCACTTTCAGCAATGTAAATGCCTGAAACATTATTCTGAGAAGAAACTGTATAGGAAGAATCAAGTGAAGAGTAGCTATGTCACAAAGCACAAGTATTCATAAAGAATACTTGAGGCAAAGTGATTTAGGATGACTTAAGAATGGAAACTCATTGCTTCTGCGGGATTGGAGTACCAGATTTGAACCTTTTTATCTAAATGAAAGGAAGCACTCATGTATAAACTCTAAATTACCAGGTAATCAAAGGAAATGGTTTGGGGTACACTTTTGTATTTATTAAAAGCTTGGATATATTTGATTTGAAATTTCAAACACTATCACTTTATGAAAATACAGTTTCATACATTCCATAAAAATGCCAAGTAGGGGCACCTGGGTGGCTCAGTCGTTAAGCATCTGCCTTCAGCTTGGGTCATGATTCTGGAGTCTCAGGATTGAGCCCTGCATCGGGCTCCCTGCTTGGCGGGAAGCCTGCTTCTTCCTCTGTCATTCCCCCTGCTTGTGTTCCCTCTTTAGCTGTGTTTCTCTCTGTCAAAGAAATAAAATCTTAAAAAAAAATATGCCAAGTAATACTTCAAATAGACTTTCTTCTGAATGTGGAAATTTGTTGAATTTATAATAATTTGCTAGGCTGGTGCATTTATAATTTTTCTGTGGAAGAGAAAGACTTTAGTCATATAATAAGAATCAATAGGGGCACCCGGGTGGCTCAGTTGGTTAAGCGACTGCCTTCGGCTCAGGTCATGATCCTGGAGACCCGGGATTGAGTCCCACATTGGGCTCCCTGCTCGGCGGGGAGCCTGCTTCTCCCTCTCTCACTCCCCCTGCTTGTGTTCCCTCTCTGGCTGTGTTTCTCTCTGTCAAATAAATAAAATCTTTAAAAAAATATCAATAAAATGCTACCAAAATTATCTATTGATAAAGGAAAACATATTTATCATGGTAAAGGAGATAGCTATCTTAACAGAGTTTTGGTAATATTTTAGAATGGGGACAGAAAAATGGATATATATATGAGGTTTGGGGGGCCTGGTTTAGAGCTCGAGTAAGGTTCATGATCTAATAGCTTAGAATGGACAGACACAGCAAGTTAAGGTTTTAAGGAGAGTTTCAGAGAGAGTCTTTAGAAGTAGTCTTCTCGTGCTATTTGAACAGTCTAATGTTCACTTAAATGGGCTTCTGGGGAGTTCCAAAATGAATAATGTTCTTTGCCACTTTTGTCTTCCTGAGCAGTAGTTGACTGAAGTAGTTCCATCATGCTAATACAGAAAGTTGTGTGGCTGTAGATGACATCAGATCCAGAATTGTGAAAACTGAAAATAATCTTAGGTAAGTATTTAATTTGGCCTAAGGAAATGAATTTTGTCTTATATTTGTTTATCAATCTTTGCAGAGTTTGGGGGAAAACTTTGAAGAATATTTTTTCATGAAATATGATAGAGAAAATCTGTTCACACAGAAGTTTCCATTAAATTCTGTTCATTAATATTAATGACTGCTATTACTGACATTTATACAGGATTCTCATTTGGTATTCTTTTCTAAAAACAAGGTCTCAACACAGAAACAGGTCCTTCTATGAGCAAATACTTAACCATTTTTATCATATCAATAAGACTAATAAAATCATTTACTCTGTTACTGAACTGGTAAAAGAAGAAAAGGCATAATTTAATAAATCACATCAGATGGGTTGGATAGGCTTGCTTTCACTTAGTTTCCAGCCTCAGTTGAAAAAATTCGGTTAAAGGTGCCTGGGTGGCTCAGTGGGTTAAGCCTCTGTCTTCAGTTAAGGTCATAGTCTCAGGGTCCTGGGATCGACACCCGCATCAGGCTCTCTGCTCAGCGGGGAGCCTGCTTCCTCCTCTTTTTCTGCCTTTCTGCCTACTTGTGATCACTCTGTCAAATAAGTAAATAAAATCTTAAAAAAAAGAAAAAAAAATTTGGTTAAAAAGCTAATGTAGTAAAAACTATAAAAGATATTCAGGGCGCCTAGGTGGCTCAGTGGTTTAAAACCTCTGCCTTTGGTTTTAACGGAAGGTCGTGATCCCAGGGTCCTGGGATGGAGGCCTGCATCGGGCTCTCTGCTCAGCAGGGAGCCTGCTTCATCCTCTATCTCTGCCTGCCTCTCTGCCTGCTTGTGATCTCTCTGTCAAATAAATAAATAAAATCTTAAAACAAAAAAGACAGATATTCAAACACAGCAGAGGTAAAGAAAAAGGAAGTATTTGTTCTTACGACCATCGGTTTGCACACTGGGCCCTGTACACAGAGGGCAAGGAGAGAATGAAGGGCAGACAGCTCCAGACCAGTGGGTAGCAGGCTAAACAAGCAAGGGAACTTCCATACAAGCGTTGGTACAGGGGCTGCCAGGTGACTAGATATCTACACCCAGCTACCGGAATCTTCAAAGTTCATATCGAGGCCTTGTAGGGATTCAGTCACACACGATGTGAGGACTTCTCAGCAGCACATGCTCTTTTAGGGCCTTGAAAATGGCTCCCACTGTGCAAAGTGTGAGCAGAACATACCTTCCCAGGACAAGTGAGGGGGTGAGAAGCCTGGAATTGCTTGGGTCCAGCTTGAGAGCCAACCTAAGGTTATGTCTTCTGGATGATCTTTCTCCAACAATTACTGATCCCACTTAAGTGTGAGCAAGGAAGTACTATTTGAGCAAATCTTGAAGGTGAAAGGCGTTCCTAAATGAGGGAACTTAAAGGCCCACTGGCTAAAGGATATAGGCTACGTCTAGAGAACAGTGAATAGAAAAGTTGAATGGAATGGGAAGCTTAGCCTGACAAGAATTTGCTCTCATCTATCTCTTCTCAAACTTAGTTCTCTTCTTAGCTAGGACAAGGGAATTTTTAAAAGAACAATTCATTCCATTCTATTAAGTTGTTGTTACTGCAATGGAAAACCCAAGCAAAACCTTAAATATCTTTTCCCAATAGCATTAAATATAATTATTATTAAAAAAATCATATGTGAGTGATGTCTATCTTCTCAGACATGGCTCACATCTCCAGGGCCTAGTGCAATGCCAGGATCATGGTATGAATAAAATATGAAGTGGCTATGTGAACATGTATGTAGTTAGGCTTGGCCTTCAATGGAAGCTTATACATGTCCTAAGAAAACTACCCCTTTAAAGATGACCAGTTTGTTATGTTTATATCTACATCAAGTTTATATGTACACACATACATCTGAAGTTTATATATATATATACACACACACACACACACACACACCTGAAGTTTATACACATACACATGCATGCAAATGTGCATATGCATACATGCACAGGCAAACACATGCATACACATACATGTACACATATGTATGAATATACCTGTAAGTGAGTGCATGTATAGATCTCTATCTGATTTGGAATCCCAAGTCACTTTTCCAAAGCTAAAACCACTCCTGGTTATACCGACCAATAAAGATACCTTGGCCTTGTGAAACCACATATTTTTAGTGTGTTTATGTTAGCATAACATAAACTTAGAGTGGCTTTTCTAATTTTACTTCCTAGCCCTTTGCCTTTGTTGTTACTCTTGAGAAATTTTTGTTTGTTTTGTGTTTTGCTACTCTTTTTCCTCTGAGGCTAAGTGGTTTATACAATCCTGGAAATTGGCCTTTCCTTCAACAGCACTAGTGCTCCATGGGAAATATATTTATTTCACAACGGACAAAGAAATAATTTAGGAGGGACATAAGAATTTCATAGTAAATGTTACATGTTCACCCTTCTTTAGTCTGGATGTCCTCTTATCAACCCTACCTACAATTACCCATCTCTGACCTTTCTATAGGTAAGAGCAGTTAGCTAGAAATTTGATAGATCTTCACATGCTGTATCACCAGTTATCTTTGATGCTGTTCCTTCATTGCTGACTCCTCATTAAACTGGCAGGAATCACTGCTATGACACTAGATACAAGATACACAGGCTACCACTCCTTCCCTCCATGTCCTTGGTAGCGCTCACCAATGTACTCTGATGTTCTTCACCTTTAGGTCAGCACAGACACAGCTTCAGAAACCTCAATACAACACGGCAGCCTCCAGTGGCACTGGCTTTTGAAAAGAAATCTCTATGCCACCCCTAATATTTTCCTTAGAGTTCTTGTCCGTTCTAGAATGGGAAGGCAGGTTTGGGGTTATGAGAACATCAACAAATGATAGGGCTCTGACAGGATGAAGACCTCACATCTGAAACCCATACAGGAGGCCACAGACCAACAGGGCTTGGTTCACAGGCCCTTCCATGACTTGGTCCAGGGCTTTGGTCACCCCTCTCATTTATTCCTTTGAAGATAATAACCTGATTGCAGTTTGGGCTCTATCTGTCAAAGAAAAATCATGGCTGGATACAAAAAGAGGAAAAATTATAATAAGCTAAGCAGTTTCAAAATATATACAAAACCATGTTGTCACGTAATTGTTTACTCAGAAGAGTAACAAAAATGCATTTGGAAGTCTGTAGCGTTCTGCCTTTTATAATAACATTATTGGAAAGTAGCATTTTTGCATTTGGGCAATGTCTAGTCCTTCACTTTTATGTATCTCATTCATTAAGACTAAGAGTAAGCATTATAGGAATGCCCCATAATTCTGCCCACTGAAAAATGTGTTTCTTTTACCTTATTAAGTAAGCACTAGCAATCTAGCCAGATAACGGGGCTAGCTGTACCAGAATCACATGACCAGTCACAATTTTAACAATCAGATGCAAGCATGTTAGTTCAGAAACAGCATTTATTTAGAGACGGAAGATGGAAATTTGTTCCAGTCCAAAGTCAAGGAAGGAGGACAATAAAAAGAACTCCTGCTGCTTTGGGAAAGTTCCTTTTCAAGTGTTCTGCTGGTGAATATGTATTTTTGCAAAGACTGCCCATGAACAAGGGGAATGGAGTAGACAGATCAGCTAGGCTCTGACTGCTTTCTGTCAGTGAAGCACAGTACCAACTCATGTACCAAGGTCCCTGTCCTCCCTCAACAAGACATAGGCTTAACCTCTTAATTGGAGTATTTCTTGAATGTCAGTGGCACATATGTAGAATAGCATAAAAGACTAACTGGAAATGTGTCAATTAGGCCTTTTACAATGACAGGATTCTTTTTGGTTTTCACTTTTTTAAAAGATTTTATTTATTTCAGAGGGCGAGAACATGAGTGGGAAGAGGAGCAGTGGGAGAGAGACAAGTAGACTCCATGCTGAATGTGGAGTCTGATGCAGGTCTCAAAACCATGACCCTGAGGATCATGACCTGAGCCGAAATCAAGTCAGATGCTTAACTAACTGAGCCACGCAGGCACCTCTACAATGAGAATTTTAACAATTAAGGGAAAAAACAAAGTAATATCACTGAACACAATTTAATTGTACAGAACTTCAAGAGAAAATAGGATTTCATTCCAGATTGAATTCTTCAGTTAATTCCCACTATGTTATTTACAGTCAGACTTCATAAGATTAAACTGAGTTTTAAGGATCTTTATGTAAATAACATAGTCAAAGCTTTCTGACTTGAATTGTATTCATTTTTTGACAGTCTAATTAATATAAAATTTAATTCTAATGATCTGCTAAAGATACTGTTTCTTTTGACTTCCTAATTGTGATGGAGTTGTTTAGCTGAGCAAGACTACTGTCATCTTCTGTTACTCTGAAAAAACAACAAAAGTATCCAGCTTCAATTTATTCATACCAGAAACTAGAATACCAACTAATTATTATTCACTCCATTGAAAAAAATCCCATTAGGTGGTTCACATCAAAGAAGAAAAAAAGCCTGCTAACCATTTATTTCTAGAGGTTCACCCCTGCTAATAAGTGATCTTAACCAAAGGAATGCTTCTTTATAGAAGGGTCATAACTAGCCATATTATCTCCTTGACTTGCTTACAGATGTCCCTTTCTGTTGTAGCAACAAAATTCCTTCTGGTATGAGCTTTCTGATGCTGAATGGAGGCAATGTTTTTATATTGATTTTAGGATGGAATAAAATTCGGGTGGGATCTTTTAAGTTCTCCCGCCCCATAGAAAATTCAAAGCAAATCTGTTTTCTCGAGGTCAGTCCCACTCCTGAATACTTTGCCCCAACTACTTTGTGTTTTCAGACCTATTCTTATTTCTAGGGTCTAGCCTTGGAGGAATGAGCTGCCTTTCAAAACTGGTATGTGGAGCATGAAGGATATACTAGTCATAGTATCTTTGCAGCTTTTCTGTAAATCTAAAATAATTGTAAAATAGAGAGATCCTTTTTTTAAAAAGGCACTTCGATCTATCAACCATATATGGCAATTATTTTGAACCCAGTGCAAATAGGTAATAAAAAATAATAATTAATGGTAACTGGGGAAATATGAACACTGGCTGAATATTTAATGATATAACAATAATACTAATTGTTAATAATTTAGCAGCCATGATTTCAGCAAGGCAATGTTATTAAAGAATTTCTTTGACGTTAAAGATGCATATTGAAAAAATTCAAGATGCAATGATGTAATATAGTATCTGGTAATTGCTTCAAGAAATCTGGTTGAGGATGTGGTAAAATTTAAAAAAATGACCTATCAATTATTGTTGAAACAAGTGTTATATGCAGAAATTGTTGGGAATTCTACACATATATCATTCAACTTTCTAACTCTTCTAACAAAGACATTCTAAAGCTGAAAAAAAGTAGCACAGTGATTATCGTTCTATGAAACACAGGCACTAAGTAGTGGAACCAAGATTAGACTCCAGGTCTGTGGGGCTTCAAATGTGGTGCTTCTTTCTTAGGAAAATAATGTCTAGGAAGAGTACAGTTTCAGAACCATAAGCTGTAGGCCACAGGTGAGAAAAAACAAACCTTCCTAGATACTAAGAACTCACTTACAGGTATGTCTCTATGCCCATCACATGCTGCCTGAGACAGGGTGTGTTGGTTTGGGTTACTTCCTTGCAATAATGATGGCTTGCACTCCCTCAACCATGTCATAAACAAAAGCTCCTTTTATTATCAGCTTGTCACCCTCAAAGGGGTAAATGACTGAGGTCAGGAATGCAGCATGAAGATGCACATTGTTTTGTGCATCTCTGAAACCAATGTGTGATTAGAGTATGTGTAGAGACAATGATAATGATGATGAGAAAAGCTACAGAACTATGTTCTATTTAGCTGACCATCTAGAGGGAAGTATGGAAAGGGACAGACTCTCTGCATTGCATCCTCTAGACAAAGTTAGAATTTATTGCTATTTGACACAGATACATCTTATGGTTTTAGGATGAGGCCTCAGCAAATCACTACATGGAGAGATGTTAGGAAGAGGCACTGACTACATAGTGCTAATCCTATCGGGGTTTTGAAATTATCTTAAATTGCTCCTTATATTAATTATTATCTGAATGTACTTGTAACTGGGAGGAATTCAAGGATTCTGTACAACCCACTCTATTTTGACATTAAATATTAATAGTGTTAGAGATAATGAAAGCTAAGGTACATCGACTGTAACTGGTGACACTACTACATTTTCATATTGTTCTTAAAAGAATAGTCAAAAACACTTATCTGGTTCTTTTCCAGACACTGTGACTCACTGTGAGTGCCCTTATTTTAGTCGGACTACAACTCCCTAGAAATCAAATTACTGGCCCCATTTCATAAAGGAAGCCATGCATAGACAATATCAATTTTTTGTGTAAGATCAAGCAGGTAAATCAGCCCAGAGCATGGCTTTTCCATGAGGCTTTTTTTTCCTGGTATTAAGGAACTGCCATGACAGTTCCAGCTACTGCTGCTGCTTTGAAACATGATGTTTATGTGGCAGAGATACCTTATCCTGCTCTACCATCTTAATGGCATGGGGGGCATCAGCCAAACACAACCACAGTCTCTGGGGAATGAGGTGACCATCCCAGCACTGCATGACAGGCAGATTGGTGGACCTTAAGAAAATTCACTTGGTGAAGTTTCGTCTTCCCCTGCTCTGGGATCAGAAGTCTTACTAGATGTGGTGATGGGGAGGATGCTTACCAACAAAGTATCTATAGGTAAGAGTGATAAGAGCAGGGAGATCTGAGGCACTCCTAAACAAGGCAAACATTTATGATTGTGTCATCCATTTCACATAGGATTATGCCAGGAAGTGCTTTAGCTTCTGAGGTCAGTTATACTTCTTGTTTTCTGAAACACTTGTTCATGGAACACTTGCTCTGGGGGAAGTCCAACCATCACATAAGTCTGACTAGCCTGAAAATGCCATGCTGTGAGAGCCCAAGAAACATGAAGAGGACGAAGAACAGGGGAATAGGAAAGACAAAGAGGCCAAGATGCCAGGCTTGTGAATGAAAGACCAAGTCCTTCCAGAATTCCAAGGCCCACAATATTGTGAGCAACATAAAAAGACTGGTTTTAGGGGTGCCTGGGTGGCTCAGTTGGTTCAGCAACTGCCTTTGGCTCAGGTCATGATCCCGGAGTCTTGGAATCGAGCCCCACATTGGGCTCCCTGCTCAGCGGGAAGCCTGCTTCTCCCCCTCTCACTCCCCTTGCTTGTGTTCCTTCTCTAGCTGTGTTTCTCTCTGTCAAATAAATTTTAAAAATCTTAAAAAAAAAAAAAAAAGGACTGGTTTTAGCCACTAGGTTTTGGAATATTTGCTTTGGAATAATGGAGAACTTAAAAATAAGCCAAAAATGATCAGATAATCGGATCTGTTTCAAAAAAGTAGACTTTCTTTAATAGGTAATAAAACAAAGCCAATCAAAGAAAATTTGGTTGAAAGGAGAGGGGTTAGGAACCTTTACCAAAATGGAAACATCTCACTTCTTCTCATTCAGAGAATCAAAGAGTCTACAATGGACATTTTTCTACATGTTAGATTAGTAAGGTAAGGAATAACATCTCTCCGCTAAGAAAAACTGATTATTTGCTTGGGAGACCTGAAAGAGACTAGCAACATAAGAGAAATTCCAGTTCTGACAATTATAATGCAGAAGTGAGAATAAGTGTTTCAAAGATACAGAATCTCTGTCCTCCAGCAGGCAAAAAGTAGGACCTAGAAATGTATAGGTTTTTTCATTTCTTTGATATTTACCAAAGTGCCACTGTTAAGCCCATTTTGGTTAACAGCAGTGCACTGAATTCATGAATGTACTTTTGTTTCCCTTCTACAACTCCATTAAAATAATAGCAAGTTTTTCCAAACACCATAAACCCACAACAAAAGGGAACAAAATAGGAAAGGATATAAAAGCAATAAAATTTAGAAACCTGAAAAACATAACCTGAAACTGATTTAGACAGAAAAGCAGACACAGAGGTCTACATTGCTGATTCCCCACAAAGAACTGGAGGCACCAAGTACATTTGCAACAGTGAATGAATACAAGACTGAAAACACTCTTCAAGATGTAGTTAGTCCTTCTCTTCTATATCATATCTCTCTCCTACTTTGTTGTAAGACTAGACTATCTTAGGGTTGGGGAACAGGTTGAAGGGAGGACACCATATCAGCAATATAGTGAGAAGAGAATGTATACATACTTAGCCCTGAGACTCTCTGATCCAACTCCACCTTTTCATGCAGCTTTCAGATAAGGCAGCTAGGTCTAGTCTCTCCAGACAAGAAACTGAAAGGTCCTTCCTCAGGGAATCTGACCAGTTCCAAAAGAATAACCTGAAGTTACTGACATCAGAGTCTTGTCAAAGAAATAGCTCTCTCAAATCACCCTACAGCAAAGCTCAGAGTAGATATACACACACATTTCCAATTGTTTTCATAGTGTCTACACTTAGAGCTGAGCAAACAACCTAGGTTCACCAAGTTCAAACTACCTGATGAATGTTTCTAATATAAAAGGGAGAGAACAAATCAAACAAAATTAGCAACTTGAACTAAATGAACATGCAGAGAAAACAAAGTTAAAAGTTATACTGGTATCCTCAGATGAGAAGGAATTTACATTCATGAAATAAGAACAGAAATTCTATTTTTAGGAAAGAAACCAAAGGTATTCTCTTCAGACAAGATCAGGGAAGAACAGTGGAACAGACAGAACCAGAGAGGACATGTTAAACTGGGTGAAATCCAGAAACTCTAGATTACGGCCCCCACCTCCCCACCGCCACTGCCCCAGAGCAGGGCCAATGAAGAAACTGTAGTTGTGTGGCAAGAGCTACAAGAAACTAAATGGCAACAAAGATGAAAACCAAAATAGACAATATATGCCTACAAAGGGAGTGGACACTGCAATGCATGGAAATTGACTCTAAGAGTAACAGGCTGAAAAAGAAGGTGGCCCTAAGCCGCTGAGTGTGGGTGAGTGCAAAAGAATAGCTACTGAATCATTAAGAGATTAAAAGGGCTTTGTTAATCTCAATACTGAGAGTTTCAAACATAACAGCAAATAGTTCATAAAAGCCCTTCCAGAAGGGCAGAGCTGAGGAGGATGTAAAACAGTTGCTAGGAAGGCAGACCAAATTGATGAGGGGGAGGCAGAAGGCCCAGGATGTAAGGTTGAGAGTCTATGAAGGATTCAAAGAGAGCAGATGACAAAAAAAGATATCAGTACAATTTCTCCAGATGAGCACACCATTTTTTTTTTAAGATTTTATTTATTTATTTGGCAGAGAGAAACACAGCTAGAGAGGGAACACCAGCAGGGGCAGTGAGAGAGAGAGAAGCAGACTTCCCTCTGAGCAGGGAGCCTGATACAGGGCTCGATCCCGGGACTCCGGGATCATGACCTGAGCCGAAAGCAGTCGCTTAACCAACTGAGCCACCCAGGCACCCCTGAGCACACCATTTTTTAAAGCAAAGCCTGATGCACTCTGGGAAATCACAGATGGAAAGTAGGAAACAGCAGAACCAGATTGCCCTCTGATTCACAAGAAGCTCACAGAGGGCCATAACCTAACCACAAAGAAGGGAGCCCTACAGCTTTATCAGTAAGCATGGGAAGTTCACTCAAGACTGAATTAATCTCTTGAGACTGTTCAAAAGGAAATATTTCTCAAGAGATGGAAGTCCATCTGGGTAGAGACAATATTCATGCAGGACACATTTAATGTTAATTAAAGGTCCCAACTGTTTGAATTATTAGAAACTATGCTAAAGTATATCAATATCCGAATGCATTCTTCACACCAGTTTCACCAAGTTATACTTGTTTGATCCTGAGCCTTCCCTCAGTTTCCTTATCTGTAAGCTGGGGACAACAGAACACTCATGGCTATTCTGCAAAGATTAATGTAGGACATTTAGAGTGACTCTAAGACATAGAAAGCATTTAATAAATGTTTGCTCATTTCATTATGATTAGTATCATGCCATTGCATAGTCATGTAATCTACTTTGGGCTTTTGTCAAACTCAGTGCATATAAAGATCAGAGTTGTTTCTTGAGGGGGAGGAGCAAGATGGCAGAGGATTAGGAGACATAGATATCATCAAGTCCCAGGAGTTCAGCTAGGTAGTTATCAAACCAGTTGGAACACCTACAGACTTAACAGGAGATTGAAGAGAAAGACAGCGACAATTCTAGAACAGAAAAGTGAGCACTTTCTGGAAGGTAGGAGGCATGCAGAAGTGAATCAGAGGCAACATTTGGGAAAACAGACCGCAGGGAGAGGGGCCAGCAGTAGTGAAGCAGAACACAAAATTGGAACTTTTAGAAGTCTGCTCCACTGACAGACATTGCCCCGGATGCTAGCAGGAGGGTGGAGCCCTTGCTGAGACAGGGTGGTCTCAGGACCCTCAGGGTCACAGACGGATCTGGGGTATCTGAGCGTAGCAGAGCTCCTACGTATTGGAGTAGGGAAGCTGGCTGCAGAGCCAGAGCCGAGGAGTGAGCTCTCAGCTTGGGGTTACCTTAAGCCATAATCTGAGATGCAATTGGGCCCCTGGTCTTGGAGCAGGGACACCACAGGTGGCAGATCCGGGAAGACACCCTCCTTTCAAACCAGAAGGGGTGGCATGGGAGCACACTGCAGGACTCTGCTGGGTTTGGAGACTCCAAATGGGGCCAAGCACCAGAGATAAAAATGCTCAACCACAGGCTGGGTGAGTACAGAGTGCAGCCCCAGACCAGAGAGACAGGAGGCACTGACTGCTTTTCTCTAGGGGTGCACTGAGGAGTGGGGTCTCAAGCTCCCAGATCCTCCGGGCCAGAGACTGGGAAGCAGCCATCTTCATTCCTGTCCTCCAAAGCTGTATACAAAGCGTTCAGGAAAAAAAAGCTAGCTACGGAGAGTGAACCTGAGCAAATTGCTTAGCCTGGCCCCTGGCAGGGGCAGGGCTGTTCCACCTCAAGCAAAGACATTTGAGAATTAATACAACAGGTCCCTCCCTCAGAAGATCAGTGAGAATATCCAGCCAAGACCAAGTTCACCCATCAATGAGAACTGCAGAACTTCAGAGCTAGGGAAATGTACCACATAGAATTCATGGCTTTGCCCCATGATTCTTTAGTCTTTCAAAGTTATATTTTTAAAATTGTATGTTTTCTTATTCTATTTTTAATTCTCTTTCCTGTTTTAATGTTTTTTTAACTATTTTTAAAAAGTCTTTTTAAATTTTCATTGTTTTATTCATATTTTATCCCTTCATTGTATTTAAATTAATTTTTTGTATACATACAGTTTTTCTTTCTTTAAAACTTTGGAATACAGTTTCTTCTAATAGATAAAAATACACCATAAATCTAGTACATGGCTTTGTTCTAGTCTCCAATCTCATCACATTCTTTCTTCTTTTTCTTATTTTTTTTCAACCAACATCTTAAAAATTCTTTTTAGAATTTTTTAATTGTTATCTTTATAGTCATATTCCATCCCTTCATCGTATATACCCTTATTTTTGTACATATATGCATTTTTCTTTCTTCATTTTTTAAAAAGATTTTATTTATTTATTTGAGAGAAAGAGAGATCACAAGTAGGCAGAGAGACAGGCAGAGAGAGAGGAGGAAGCAGGCGCCCTGCTGAGCAGAGAGCCTGATGTGGGCCTTGATCCCAGGACCCTAAGATCATGACCTGAGCTGAAGGCAGGGGATTTAACCCACTGAGCCACCCAGGTGCCCTAAGTTGTTCTTTAAAATTTTGGAAGGCACTTACTTCTAACAGACCAACATATACCCAAAATCAAGTGTGTGGCTCTGTTCTATTCACCAGTCTAATCATATAGAAAGAGAGTGACAGATATAGATATAACTATAGATACAGATTTTTTTCCCTTTCTTCTCCCCTCAGTTCTGGGTCTCTTCTGATTTGGTTGGTGTATATTTCTCTGGGGTCATCACTACCCTTTTAGGATTTTGGTCTTGCATTCATCCTTTTTCTTTTAAGATTTTATTTATTTATTTGAGAAAGAGAAACACAACGAGAGAGGGAACTCAAGCAGGGGGAGTGAGAGGAGGGAGAAGTAGGCCTCCCGCCGAGCAGGGAGCCCGATGTGGGGCTCAATCTCCGGGATCATGATCTGAGCTGAAGGCAGTTGCTTTACCTACTGAGCCACCCAGGTGCCCCGCATTCATCTATTCTTATCCAGATAAAATGACAAGGGGGAAAAGCTCACCTCAAAAAAAAAAAAAAAAAAAGAACAAGAGGCAGTACTGATGACTAAGGACCTAATCAATAGGGATATTAGTAATATGTCAGAACTAGAGTTCAGAATGGTGATTATCAAGGTACTAGCTGGGCTTGAAAAAAGCATGGAAAATACTAGAGAATCCCTTTCTGGAGAAATAAAATCCCTTTCTAGAGAAATAAAAGAACTAAAATCTAACCAAGTTGAAATCAAAAAAACTTTTAATGAGGTGCCATCAAAAATGGATGTTCTTACTGCTAGGATGAATGATACAGGAGAGAGAATTAGTGATATAGAAGACCTAATGATGGAAAATAAAAAGCTGAGAAAAAGAGAGACAAACAACTACTGGACCACAAGGGAAGAATGAGAGATAAGTGATACTATAAGATGAAACAATATCAGAAAAATTGGGATCCCAGAAGAAGAAGAGAGGGGAGGAAGAAGACATATTGCAGCAAATTAGAGCAGAGAATTTCCTAATTTGGCAAAGGGAACAAGCATCAAAATTCAGGAGGCACAGAGAATCCCCTAAAAATCAATAAAAACAGGTCCACACCCTGTCATTTACTAGTAAATCAAAAGTCTCAGTGAAAAGACAAAATCCTGAAAGCAGCTCAGGAAAAGTCTGTAACATACAATGATAGAAGTATTAGATTGGCATCAGACTTACCTACAGAGCTGGCAGGCCAGAAAGGATTGGCATAATATATTCACAGCACTAAATGAGAAAAATATGCAGCAAAAAATTACATGCAGCTAGGCAATCACTGAAAATAGAAGGAGACATAAAAAGCTTCCAGGACAAACAAAATTTAAAAGAATTGGCAAACACCAAACCAGCCCTACAGAAAATATTGAAAGGGATCCTCTAAGCAAAGAGAGAGCCTAGAACTAACAGACAAGAAAGGAAAAGAGACAGTATACAGTAACAGTCACCTTACAGATAATACAACGGCACTAAATTCATATCTTTCAATAGTTACCCTGAATATAAATGGGCTAAATGCTCCAATCAAAAGACAAAGGGTATAAGGATGGATTAAAAAAAAACAAACAAGATCCATCGATATGTTTTCTCCAAGAAACTCATTTTAGACTCAAAGACACCTCCAGATTGAAAGTGAGGGGGTGGAAAACCATTTACCATGACAATGGACATCGAAAGAAAGCTGAGGTAACAATCCTTATATCAGAAAAATTAGATTTTAAGACAAAGACAATAAAAACAGGAGGGAGGACACTATTTCATACTTAAAAGCTCTGTCCAAAAAGAAGATCTAACAATTTTAAATATCTATGCCCCAAACATGGGAGCAGCCAATTATATAAGCCAATTAATAACTAAATCAAAGAAACACAACAATAATACAATAATAGTAGGGGACTTTCTACACCCCCATCACTGAAATGGACAGATCAGCGAAGAAAAAATATCAATAAGAAAATAAGGCTTTAAATGATACACTGAACCAGATGGACATCACAGATCTATTCAGAACATTCCATTCCAAAGCAACAGAATACATATTCTTCTTTAGTGCACATAGAACATTCTCCAGAACAGATCACATTCTGGGTCACAAATTAGGTCTGAACCAGTACCAAAAGACTGGGATCATTCCCTGCATATTTTCAGACCACAGTGCTTTGAAAGTAGAACTTAACCACAAAAGAAAGTTTGAAAGAACTCAAATACAGGGAAGCTAAAGAGTAAACTACTAAAAAATGAATGGGCCAACCAGGAAATTAAAGAAAAAATTTTAAAATTCCTGGAAACAAATGAAAATGAAAACACAACTGTTTAGCGGTGCCTGGGTGACTCAGTTGTTGGGCATCTGCCTTCAGCTTGGGTCATGATCCCAGAGTCCCAGAATCAAGCCCTGCATTGGGCCTCCTGCTCAGCAGGAGGACTGCTTCTCCCTCCCTAGCTGTGTTTCTCTCTGCAACCTTAAAATAAATTAAAATAAAATAAAATAAATTAAAATAAAAATAAATAAAATAAAAATAAAATAATAAAATAAAATAATAAAATAAAAAAGTGAATAAATAAACATAAATAAATAATAAAATAATAAAATAAAATAAATAAAAAATAAAAATAAAATAAATAAAATATAAAAAATAAAAATAAAATAAATAAAATATAAAAAATAAAAATAATAAATAATAAATAAAATAAAATAAGTAAAATAAATAAATAAAATAAAATAAAAAAGAATATAAAATACAAAATAATAAAATAAGATAAAATAGATTAAAATAAAATAAACACAACCATTCAAAATATTTAAGACACAACACAGTTGGTCCTGAGAAGAAAGCATATAGCAATACAAGGCTTTCTCAAGAAACAAGAAAGGTCTCAAGTACACAACCTAACCATACACCTAAAGGAGTTGGAGAAAGAACAGCAAAGAAAGCTTAAACCCAGCAGGAGACAAGAAATAATAAAGATCAGAGCAGAAATCAATGAAATAGCAACCAAAAGAACAGTAGAACAAATCAACAAAACTAGGTTCAAAATCAGAACAAAACTGGTTCTTGGAAAGAATTAACAAGACTGAGAATTCCCTGGCCAGGCTTATCTAAAAGAAAAGAGAAAGGACCCAAATTAATAAACTCATGAATGAAAGAGGAGAGATAACAACCAACACCAAAGAATTACAAACAATTATAAGAATATATTATGAGCAACTATACACCAGCAAATTTGACAATCTTGAAGAAATGGATGCACTTCTAGAGACATATAAACTACCAAAACTGAACCAGGAAGAAACAGAAAACCTGTTTTCTAAAGACACGAATTTAGTGATCCAAAGGGGCACAGGCACCTGAATTTTTATTGCAGCACTGTTCACATTAGCCAAACTATGGAAAGAACATAGATGTCCATCAACAGATGAATAGATAAAGAAGATGTGGTGTATACATATACAATGGAATACGACACAGGATCAAAAATAATAAAATCCCGCCATCTGCAACAACATGGATGGAACTGGAGGGTATTATGCTGAGCGAAATAAGTCAACCAGAGAAAGATAATTATCTTATGAGCTCTCTGATATGAGGAATCTGAGAGGCAGGGTGGGAGGTTGTGAGGTGTAGGGAGAGAAAAAAATGAAACAAGGTGGGACCGGGGAGGGAGACAAACCATAAGAGACAATTTCAGGAAACAAAAACTGAGGGCTGCTGGGAGGTAGGGGGAGGGATAGGGTAGCTGGGTTATGAAAAAAATAGAAAAAAAAAATTTTTTTTAAAGATCAAAGTTATGTAATAAAGGATTAGGATAAACCTCTAAAACTACAAGAAACCCAGGGGTAGGATCCATAAACCTAGAAGGGACTGGGTTTTACCTCTGCAATCTCACTGTCTGCAATAGCATCTGATACTCCCTTGAGAGTTAGTAAGTCCATATTAAACTAGAAACTAAATTATCACTACTAGAGAAGAAATTCAAACCCCATATCCAATAATTGATGTTCTAATACTACTAGATTCCTCATAATTATTATGTATGGGAGGAAATAATTTTTGACATTACTTTTTGTTTTCGGCACAAGTATGCCTTGAACACGTTTTCATCATACAAAATTTAATGTGTTTTATTTCAGAAAACTCTTAAAAGCACTTGTGCAATTTAAAAATTAAAATTATGTTAAAATACATAGTATATAATGATACACACATGCCTATAATATACATAATATGCATAGTATAGCAGACAATACTTTTGGCCAAAGGGGAAAAAAATCATAGTTTAGGTAATTTAAAAAGCCAAGTAATGAAAATATTAGTTATATTATCATTCAACACATTTTTTAAGGAGATAAGAAAAAAGGTGATCTGCAAAGAGTGCTCTTAAATAAACACACAATGTGAAAATAGAATTTGTTATTCTTCTGATTAGTGATTCAACATACTATGTTATAATAGTTCATATTGTATCAAAGATGATAGAAGTCCATTCTTAGAGTGGTATTATAAATAAATAAATATAAAAGAATGCCCATTCTTAGAGTGGTATTATAAATACCTGGCTCTGGCTGGATATTGACCAACAAGAAAGGATGCTGACTCTCAAATACCTGGACCTCCATTCTTCTACAAACTCATGTTTAATACCTTAAAAACTATAAAATGTGCAAAGTATATTTTCTCTTTTCTTCTTTTCAACATGCAATAGGTCTCTAAGCCTTTCAAAGTTTTGTGAAGAACTGCAAAAACAAAACAAAACAAAAACTTGTCCTTCTAGATCACCATCCCAACAAAAACTTAATGAGTTAGAGTGGGTCTTTAATCATTTGGAATACAAAAAAATACAGTGTGAGGACTATAAAGGCATAACATATGTTGTATAGAAATGCAGTATGTTCATTCTTTCACTAATTTTATTTCTCCTGTGGAAAAAAAATACCTTCCACAAGTCTCTCCCACAAGTCTCTCTCAGGTACATTATTAAGTTCGCTTTTAAATTCTGGTGAAGTTTCCACTTGTCTTGAAAATGCCTGCCCTTGCTTCTGCATATTCCCATGGAAGGAGGGATTATGAATTCTTTTTTTCCCCTCATAGACCTTCCTTGACACTATACTTACGGGAGGTGATTTTTTTTTTCTTTTTTATCGTTACTTAAATTTTTTTCCCAGTGTTCCAAGATTCATCCCCCATTCCCCACACCCAGTGCTCCATGCAATAGGTGCCCCCACTATCCACCACCAGGCTCTTCCATCCCCCCACCCCTCTCCCTCCAAGTCCCTCAGTTTGTTTCTGTGTCCAAAGTCTCAGTTGTTTCGTTTCTCTCCCTGGATTACCCTACTTCCCATTTACTTTCCTTCTCCTACTGTCCTCTAGGTTACCCCTCATGTACCGCAAGTAAGTGAAACCATTTGATACTTGACTTTCTCTACTTGGCTTATTTCACTCAGCATAATCTCTTCCAGCCCAGTCCATATTGCTACAAAAGTTGGATATTCATCCTTTCTGATGGAGGCATAGTATTCCATTGTATATATGTACCACATCTTCTTTATCCATTCATCTGTTGATGGGCACCTTGGCTCTTTCCACAGTTTGGCCTATCAAGTTCTTTGATGTTCCTATCTCGCATGTTTTCTTCAGATACTGTGTTTACATTTTTCCTTTTCAATTGTGTGAAGCCCAGTGATACCACAGAGCTACAGGAAATCCTTCTATTGCTACCTCATTTTCAATTATTTTTAATCTCTGAGTCAGAACTTAGTTTTCTCATTGAAAAAAATCCTCATTATTAGTGGGAACTGTTGCAGACTGTTGAATATATTTAAATGTAGGTAATGCTGAGGAGGATTCCATTGCATTTTCTGTGTCTCCTGCAGTAGTGGTACCTCTCAGGATTCCTTAAGTCTCCTCTGTTTATGGTGTGACAGAACACTAAGATTTTTCTACAGGCTTCCTCCCCTTCACCTCTGCCTCCCCTTCCCCCACAGGTTGCCAAAGAAGAATCCAGAAGCAGGAGACTGTGCAGGCATGACCTCACACCATGTTAGAGGGAATAGGAAACGCATACTGCTTCCCATGAAATGCTGTCAGCTGCTTCCTCTGATTTCTGGTGTGAGAAATGCCAAAGAGGTTGACCTTGACTTTCTCCCATGCTCTACCTGGCAGAGTTAGACATGGTTGTACTGTTAGGGCACAAATGTGGTAGAAAGACCAGGAGGCTCCAAATGACTTTGAAGGGTCCTGAGTGCTAAAAGGGAGGCCAAGTCTATGACAAGCTGTAAGTCTAATTTGTAATCTCATTTAGTTCTAAGGGACCATTTTCCATAAAGAGCAGTATAGCTTAAGAAACCAGGATTTTCTGTGTGCTGTTTTGCTGCTCTTTCAATGAAATGAAATCATTCAATGAATAATTAACCTTGACTGGACTTAAAAAGAAATAGGACATAAAGCTGCTTCCACTGACACCAGGTTCCTACTCCTCTTAACCAATAATCAGAGCTATTAACATTCTTTGATGTGAAGGGTGGTAGTTTTACATTTATTGAGAAATCTTAAAACTAGTAACTGGAAAAATTAGGTGAAATTAGATACCTAAGCTGGGGACCATTCCAAGAATAACTAACTGGGAAATATGAACTACTCTAGATTAGAAAATAATAAAGCTATAAGCAGAAAAATATTCTGAATAAAGCTTAGAAAAGTACTTCAGGCTACAATAGCCATAATGGACAGAAACAAATCAAAGGAAATAGATCATATCCAGTCATGTTTCCAAAAGCCAAGATGGCTAATTCAGTGGGGATATTTGAAACATTTAGTAGGGATTAAGTTGCCATTAGACTTAGCCTCAAAACTGGATTTAATTGCTAGCCCTGCCCTTTATCACCTCTTGGTTCTTAATTTTTCTTTCCAACAAAATGGAAATGGATATACCTGGCCTTTTTGTAAAGATTTTTTTTTTAAGTACTCTGAACTGTACAAATAGGCAGAGCTGGGATTACACTGTTTACTGAAGGGATGAATGACAATCTAGCACACACCTTGTCTATCTGTAGACATTACTTATGGACCGATGACAATCACAAGTAGAAGACCATTTACTTATGTACTACTCATAGCTATTTTTGGTTTAATTGCTCATGTATAATGATTAATAATAATGATTATTATATACGTGAAATTTAGAAAAAATGCCAAGGTGTTTAGATTGTTCCCTTTGGTGTATGTACCACACCACATGACAAGGCAAGACAGGTGAGCAGCAGGAGTGTGAATGCGAAGTAAGGCTGTCTTGAAGTTCAACTCCACTCTGCCACCCTGTATCTGTGGGATGTCAAGACAACTTCTTTGAAGCTGACATTTTTCATCTGTTAATGTTGGTTGCTATTAAGATCTAACTTACAACTTATGTCAGGCACCTGGAGGAGTATCTGGCACAGACATAGGCTCTTAATTACCATTTTTAAAAGGATTTCCAGAGCCTCTCCCTCAATCTTACAAGAAGGACATTTCCAGGTGTGGACAGTTTGAGATGGAATGGATTCTACTTTCAAAGTATCTTCAGGCAAACTTTCAGAGACAACTCATTCCTTCCAAAATTGGCTTTCAAGATCTTACCTTAACACCTCTTCTGCTTACTTGTGATTAAAGAAATTATTACTTTGTCTCTCATAGTCCAGATGATCCAGAAAGAAAAATCCATTTAAAAGTCCCATCTTAACCACTGTCCATTCCTCCGAGTGGAGGTCGACTTCCTCAGCTCGATTCTATCCCATTCCTTCTATCAGGTGTTGGCGATCTCCCTATCATCCAAGAATATTCTTTTCATTCCAGTCTCTTCTTAATTGCATTTGCAGTGCTCCTGGCTACCTGTTTCCCCTCTATATCTACCAAAAAGCACATCGTTGAAGATTAAGGTCAAGTTCCATCTATTCCCATGAATCTTTCTTGGCTACCAGGCCCCATGTTGACTCTTCTGACTCTGAATTCTTAACAGTACTTATTTCCTATAACATAGCTTTGCACTTCCCTCACGTAATAACTTAACCACTGTTATTCAGGGCAGAGTTCTGGATTTTATACATTTTATCCTCCAAAATGGTCTAAAATTGTGCTATGGATAAAATCCTTTATTTTCAGAGTTATATAAGTGAATCAGACACAAAAACGTATTTTATTGAAAACATCCCAAAGCAACAGAAGTTCAAAAATCATAATTTGGTTCTCTGCTCCAATGCTCCGATCGCATAACCCCAGAGAGACTAATTACACTTTTTTTCTATTATGCATTTTTCCCCACTTAACCACAAGGTGGTCTTCAGTTGCTTTCTTGGCCACTATAACGGTTATAAAGAATGTCAGCGACTGCTGGCAGAAATCCACACACTGAAGAGACCACAGGACACACACAGCTCCTTGCCTGTGGTAGTACAGATACTCTCATTATCCACAGTATTTATTCTGTTTTTTGAAAAGAGACAGCTCTCATTCCCAAGTCTGTAAATCTAACCATTTTCCCCCCTAAAACAAAATGCCACTAAACAGAAACAAACAAAAAATGCAGCAATGATGAAGTGAAATGACAAAAGCGCAAAGTTTTTTTAGCAGCATCTAGGTCAAGATATGGACAGATTCTCAAAGTGACAGAAAGCTGAGTCTGTGTGTAATGGGTTAAAAAAAAAAAAAGGAGGCTTATACCTGGAAATCACTGTTTTTTGAAAATCACTTTGAAAATCATCTTTCTAAATATATAAAACTATCAGAAAGATGGTTTTATTGAAACAGATGATTTACCCTCACAGGCAAAATCCCCGTCACCTTTGCATGGTCAGAATTCCTGGCCTTCCTTTATTCGTCCTCAAAAGGCAAAGCCATGCAGAAGGCTTCATTACCTAATTATAGTAACTGGAGCTATAAGAACCACATCTGTTTTATATGTAGAAGGGGCTCTGTGAAGCTTCTCCCACGTTTCAGAGGCAGCACCCAGCTTGTACTACACCAATAGGGAAGAGAGTTTTTCTAATACAGTCATTAAGTGTTTCTGATCTTTCCCACAACTTCTGTTCAGTTTCCAGTTACAAAAGGAATTATTCAGGCAGGTTTCATAAAAAATGATATTGTTATTAATAGTTGCCTATTTAAGAAGTTTTAAGTAGTAGAAAGATTCCTAAGTCATCTGGCCAGCATTATCTGGCAAGGGGGAATGGATCATCCCTAAGAATTTTCTACATTACAGGACTCAAAATTTTATCAACTCCACCTTTTATACCCTGGAGTGGAGGGGTGGGGGATATCCTCCTGACATTTGCCCAGTACCTGAGGAGCTGTCACCCACTGAAATCTCCTAGTTGAACATTCTCAGGAAAGAGCCTTCCTACAAAAACAACTTCCTCAACCTCAAGCTACAGAGGACCTTTTAGCTTGAGTTGCCTTATTAATACATTTCAACTACAGAGAAAACTTGCAGTTGTTAGAATATTCCAGGGCTTCTGACTTGTCTGTCATTAAAAAAAAAACATTATTTATTTATTGAGAGAGAGAGAGCGAGAGCACAAGAGCAGTGTGAGAGGCAGGGGGAAAATCAGGCTCTCCGCTGAGCAGGGAGCTCAACATAGGGTTCAATCCCAAGACTCTGGGATCATGACCTGAGCCGAGGGCAGATGCTTAAGCAACAGAACCATCCAGGTGTCCCTTGTCTCTCAATCCTTGCAGCCAGTATTGTATCTCCCCTCCCCACAGTCCAAATCAGGACAGATAAGCAATTATAAAGGCAACTTAGTCCTGGAGGATGACAACAAGCTGTCCTCAATGCATAAAACATGTAATTCAAAGCCACACATTTCAAATTTTAAAATTACAAAATCCCTGGAATACAGAGTCAGAGAAGACCTCAATTCATGTTTTTAAGCTTCATTTCCAGAAAGTCCAAAATTCTGAAAAGACAAACAGTTGTAGAATGGACATTTGCCATTTTGCTTAAAATACTGGAAATATTTTAAGATACTGATTATAAGAACCAGAAGTTTCTTGATACTTCCCCAAGTAAGCCTGTAAGTGTTCTGAAAGCTAATTTTTTTCCTCTGGGCAAAATTAGTGACATCATTCAGCCAAAGATGTTAAAAGTTTTGAGGTAATTCTGCCACAGGGCTCCCTTTCTCACACATACTCAAACTGCATTTCTGAAAAGTGGGCCGGACAAGATATTCTCATCTGGGTATCTCTGATAATGAGGACTATGCAGCAAAGAAAGTCTGGGAAATGCTCTGATGTCTGTGAGACAAGAAGATATAAAATAGATAAGAGGTAGGGGAAAAGCAGTTCAGTAATGATTTAGCATTAAGAGGTAAAGGATGGTCACATGGGAAGTTCTGAGTGGGACTCAGGGAACAAGAATGTGAAAAATCTGTTGCTAACCCCACAGCTTACAACAGTTAATATATGGTTGTGATTATCATCACATTGTCATCTTCCTGTTGCTGCTACTTTTGAGGCAGGAATTTACGGTTTCTTTCCTCTATAAAGAAGGTGGTAGGAATTCTATCTGACATGTAGCTCACGTGATAACTTTGGCCCCTGTATGTATAGTTGGCCAGCCTGGGTGTAGCATCTGAGTGACAGGGCAGTATACTAGGAAACACAGGTGTCCAGAGTCCTGATACATTCCTATTAACTAGACAAGTAGAGTCCTTTCCGATTCTTTTGACTGACATGGAAATGTTAAGATTTTATTTATTTATTTGAGAGAGAAAGCAAGAGACAGTGTGCATGAGAGGAGAGAAGGTCAGAGGGAGAAGCAGACTGTTTGTGGAGCTGGGAACCTAATGTGGGACTCGATCCCGGGACTCCGGGATCATGACCTGAGCTGAAGGCAGTTGCTTAACCAACTGAGCCACCCAGGTGCCCAGACGTGGAAACTTTAACACGAGAATTGCAAGGAAGTGAGTATTAGAAGAAATGGAAGAGTAAAAGAATAAAAATTTAAAAAAAAGTTCATCTGATGATGGTTCTACAAGCTTTTCAGATTCCCTATTTGGGGTATCAATTAGTCATATTATCAAAAGCCTATTGTTAGTGCCAATAGGTGTTTACAGTCATATATGTAAATCCTATATAGTCAAATACATAACAAACCCAGGCTAAACTTAGGGTCAAATTCAGCTGAGCCTTTCTGGTCACTCTCACCATAAGTGACTATTAGTTCCATAGTTGATGGGGCTTAGGAAGATTTTTAGAGATGCACAAATAAGGCTAGAGGAATTGATACTCTAGAATTTTTCAACTCCACTTGCTTATAGTCACATAGACACAATCATAAAATAATCTGTAAAATACTAAATAGCACTGACAAAAATAGAAGGAAAAATACATAGAGATGTTTAAGAAGTGAACAGTAAAAATAAATAATGCAGGTTTCCAACTCAGTGTCAAGAGAAAACTGCCATACCATTGAGATTTTACAAAGGATAGTATGAAAAGTGTTGCAGGATAATAGAAATTAAGCTTTAAAAAGCAAAGATATTTTTCAGAATGAAGGGAAAATAATGTATTCCAATGGTCTTTAGAAACAATTCATTCAAAGCCCTGTGACTTGAGAAAAGAAGAGAAAGTAAACAAACAAGTAAGAGGCCTCAGTTTTCTCCCAGTCGGACAATATAGTTTGCACCATGGACTATCAAAGTATCTATCTATCCCTGTAGAAATAGGGGTTCCTGCAATAAAAGACAAAAAAAGAGAAAAAGAAAAAAGTAGCATTCTCATTTCTTTTCACTTGCTAAATTATTTAAAATTGTATCAGTTTTGGTCAACTTTAATTATACTTTCTCATTTTCTCAAAAATTTGATATCAAATTTATTCATATTTTAATCATGATAATCCTATTTGAAATATACATGATTTATGCAAGTAACACTCTCAGACTCAAATTTTTTTATTTTAAAGTTTTTATTTATTTGACAGAGAGATAGAGAGTACAAGCATGCAGAGAGGCAGGCAGAGGGAGATGGAGAAGCAGGCTCACCATTGACCAGGGAGCCCAATGCAGGGCTTAATCCCAGGACCCTGTGATCATGACCTGAGCCAAAGGCAGATGCTCAACAGACTGAGCCACCCAGCACCCCTCAAATTTTATTTCTGTAAAATGAAGACTTTATAGAGCTCTACTGTTGAAAGAGTCAGAAATGACATATGTTGTCAGACATGTTAGATGTGTCTGATAATGGTTAGTTCCCACATATTACTTGGGTATGAATATTTTCTATGAGCATTCTAATCATACCATCCCCAATATTCACCCAGTTCTTTTAAAGCTCTGAGCCAAACACCACCACAATAGTTTTCAAAATGCTCAGTTGCCTATATGGCTCTACTAGAGCTTTTTTTTTTTTTTTTTTTTTTTTTTAAAGATTTTATTTATTTATTTGACAGAGAGAAACACAGCAAACATAGGGAACACAAGCAGGGGGAGTGAGAGAGGGAGAAGCAGGCTGCCCATTGAGCAGGGAGCCCGATGCGGGGCTCGATCCCAGGATCATGACCTGAGCCAAAGGCAGACACTTTAACGACTAAGTCACCCAGGTGCCCTACTATTCTAGATATTTCTTAAAAATAGTTAATACCTTTGTTTTAAGCACTATTATGTACAGATTTATGTTTTGGGACGCTCAACAGTGCTCACCCCAATCATATGATTTAAGACTAAAAGTACTGAAGACAATGAAGGCTTTCCAGGTAAATGTGCAAGTTATAAGCAATTTTACAGAAAAGGCAATGTTTATAGTAGGAGTAAGCCTAAGTTAAAGTAATTCTGTTGAGCAAAAAAAGAAAAAGAAAGTCAACTAATTTCAACAAATATTTAGTAAACGTCTACTATACAAGAGGCAGCTAGAAGTTAGAAATGCAGACAAAGTGTTCTACTATATATTCCAGGGAAGGGACACTTTCTTATCTTGGGGCTAGGGATCATCAACATTTGGTCAGTAGATAAAAAGCAGACGTTTTCATGTTTGTACAGGTCACAGAAAAAAAAAAAACCTTCAGAGAATCTATGAAACTTAGAAAAGGCAAGCTAAAAGTTCAAGGCAAAAGAACTGTGGTCAGATATGTTGTAAATTTCTGTGAATATGTGATTTCCTTCCCTGAACACCTGGTAAAATAGCAGAGTCCACATACTCACACAGAAACTATCATGATGATTACAAAGGAGACTGAAAATCCAAGTATTCTCCAAGACACAGAACAACTGGAAATCTCTTATATCGTTGGTGGGAATAGAAATTAATAAAACCACCTTGGAAAAAATGTTTCATAGTATATATACCCTATGACCCAACAATTCTACTCCTGTAAATATACCTAATAGAAATGAGTGGTTATGGCCATCAAAACCATGTATCAGAAAGTTTATAGCAGCTCTATGCATAAGAGCACAAAACTGAAAATAGCCCATATGTTCTTCAATATGAAGATAGGCAAGTAATGTATATTTTATTCATAGAGTGATATACTATATTGCAATGAAAGGAATCAGGAATGGATGTAGCATGGATATGGATACATCTAACAGACAAAGGCAGTGAAAAAAAGCCGAGTTTTAAAGAGTACATACTCCCTGATTCCATTTATATGGTCATCAAGAACAGACAAAAGTGACCTCTGGTGACAGAAGCCAACATGGTATATCCTTAGAATACTCTTGGACAGAGGCTGACTGGGAAGGGGAATTAATTATTTTTCTAGTGATAGAAATGCTTGCTGATTTGGGTGTTATTCACAATGACATATGTATATGTTTAGGTGTTGTGTGTGCATGTGTTTATATTACACATATATAGTAGGCAAGGTGTTGTGTGTGTGTGTGTGTGTGTGTATGCCTGCAGTAAAAAGGAAACCAGGAAAATTAGCTAGTAAGTGATCAATGTATATAAAAAATACCTAAAGTTCTATCATGCCCATCAGCAATGACCAACATTTTAGCCTTTGCCTACTATCTTCTACTTGTGTGGTTTTTGTTCCATTCTTTCCCAGATATTTCTAAAGACATATGGCTATAACATCATGCTCTAACTCAGAGCCTAGCACAAAGCTGCACAGGCACCCACAGATGTTCAAATCATGTTCGTAATAATCACAATAATGTCTCTTGTCAATTACCATTCTATACCTGGCAAAATAATCTTCCCATCAAGTCTCTGAAGTAGGTATTCTTTATTTCCAGTCTACAGATAGGAAGACTGAGGCTCAAAGACCTCTCCTAAATAGTAAATGGAAGAGCAGAAACTCATGTGCTTTATATAAATCTGAGGTCCTCTGCCACAGACATTTTGTTGTTACAGTACATGGATTATAAAACATTTGCTTCAACTGCCCTTCTAGAGGAGATTTTCATCATTGGGGCTCTACCCTGAGTCACCTGTCTGGTGCTTCCACCAAAATCAGAGGCCATCCTTGTCAAGCAAAATGCCCACAGTTCTGTAGGGAACATGGCTCAAGACCTTACTAGGACAGGTCCTAATAATCTATAGTTTATAGAGTTGGTCTATAGTTCCATAGCCTCCTAAATGGTCTGCTATCACTTCTCAGATTATCCCCGTACTAAGTCAGTCAAATGAATATGCTCATGACTCTCAGTTATTCCCTCGGTGTCATTTGTCATCTCCTATCCAATTATTATTAAATTTATAATATTAGGGATAGTTTTTGATGTATCTAATAGCCCCTTATTCTGAACATTTCTTAATGCCTTCTTACTCCGAACATTTCTTTATTCATAAACTCACAAATTTGAATTTTTAATCATGTCTAGAAAGACAACTGAGGCTCTCTTAGATAGCCATTGACTATTTTGTACTATAACAAAAGCATGTATGTTTTGAGGATAGTGTGTTACCAATCCAAGTCCAGAGAGATAGAGGGAGAGAGAAAGTGAGCATGAGCGCTCGCCTCTTTGGAAAGAATTTCTGGACTTATTTTACGATCTGTATAACACTGTCAGCTTACAAGTTTTTGACAGTTCTGTATCCTTTCCTCACTTAATTCTACTTGACAGCCAAAAGGAGATCCCAGTTATAGAACATCAGCACATTTTTAGGTGGCATGGGCATTTCTTTCCTATGATGATATGTCAGATTTAATTCATAAATGGATGGAATGCTCTTTAGAATGGCAAATTCATATTCATCATTCACTTTCTGAGGACAGTTCAACAGTGAGGTGTCTCATAGGAGCCTTATTATCCCATAATGTACCCTGGATGAAACCCTTTCTAGAAGGCTGAATCCAGTTGTGGGAACCTTTAACTTGAGAAAAAGGTGTTAAAAGAGAGATTAACTCCTGACGGAAATAGAATAAAGAAAGCCTTCAGTAACGGAGCAAAAGCTTTTGGAGAAACAAGGATGTCACTAATGATCCACAAGAAATCTCTCTGGGTATCAAATGCATTCCACAATGTGTTCTGTCACCTTAAAACCACTGCCTCAGTATGCTTATCTGCAAATGTATTCAACTGTGTGGCACAGAGCCTGACAGTTACACAAAAAAATTGATCTCTTCACCTGAGAGGCGTTTCCTCAACTAACTTGGACCCAACAGGTCTTCTGTTCTTATATTTCTGTCTTATTCTCTGTGGACAGAGAAACCGAGGGGGATAATTGATGCAGCTTCTGACAGCAACCATTTGTGAGCTGAACTATACAAACCATCCTGGAAGAAGCTGCTCTGACTCAAATGCCATCGAAGGTCCTGGCTTTGTGTAGTTTATTTTTCTAACACTGGAGCTAGACTCAAACTAGTCTGTCACACAGAAATTTACATTTTTCTCCTAATTATGGAATTTAGGTTATCTTCTTTCTTCATGAGATGCTGCAGAATCATTTTTCTCTTTAGATACTCTCAAGTTCTTACTCTCTAGTTTTACTCATCATTTCCTTTTTAAATGACAGATGCCTGCAGCAAATCTCCTTAGAGTAGCAAACTTCATTTTTTCCCCATCTTTAGCACTGAACTTCAGAGGAGACCGCAATTAATAGTGTTCTATTCAATGGCCAGTCTAATAACTGAAGCTGTGTTAAAATGGAAAGGACTGCTCTCAGTTTATTAAGAATATTGTAAAAAATTTAAAAATCTATATTGCAAGGCACTTTGAACTCATACTCTGAAGTGCTGTCATCTCAACAATTCTAATTGTGATTCTGTAGCTTTACTAGGTATCAAGCTCCAGTAGTTTTATATAATTAAATCTGTCCTGATGAATAGAAAAATTAGACAAAAATGGTTTATAATGGGATATATAGTTACCCAAATACTAAGTCACTAAGAAAAAAGACAGTTTTCATTCCTTAACTGATGCCTCCCACCGTTATTGCCACTTGTATTCATTCCAGTTCAAAATCCATTTCACAGCAGATTGATTTCCATGGTATCATAATTTCAGTGTGGTATCATATATATTATCAATTGCTCTGACAACAGCTTTGTGATCCTATAGCCCACATTAGATCTCATTTGCATACTCATCAAATGTTTTCATGAGAATATTCACTATCTATGACAAAGCTTAAGTGATTTTTTTTTTTTCTCTGATCTCCTTTCCTTGTATTTTTTTGGGATTTGTGGTGCTTTTTGTTTTGTTTTGTATTTTTCTTCTGAAGATTCAATTAATCCAGCTTTTCTATTTGAGCTGGCAGGGTTTCTTCTGGAAACAGTACTTCCCATTCCAAAAAAATACAGGTCGATCTCATTTAGCAATACTCACAGTGTACACATTTGTTTCAATGACACGTATGAACTGTGTATAGGAATCCATCAACATTTGGTCAGACAATATGCACTACTGAGACAAGACTTGCTGATTGCCCTATTATTGTATAATCTTCAGTCTCCCTGACTCCATAGCTAAAGTTATTAACTGTTTCTGAAATAAACTTCTGTAATAGTATTTAGTGTTATTTTCTGAGCATTTGCTAGTATTGCCTTTTTTTGGCTAACTTGCTTTTATCTTAACTTTCTTCCCACTAAGCACAAACAAACCTCAAGGACAGCTACTGGCCTGCAAGTCTGTTGATCAGCAAAGAAAAAGTAGTTTTACTCTTAATTCAACTCAGTACGTATTTATTAGGCACCCATTTCATGCCAGGACTGAGTCAGGAATTAAGGAAACAGAATTTGTTCCTTTCCTCAAGAGGTTTAGTAGGGGAAGCTGGTATGAAAAATGAAAACCCTGTAATGTAATAAGCACTGAAATAGATCGGCAATGCAACTTTTAATTGTCTGTAAGAATAATTTTCACATGATGAAAAACATTGGCTCTGGAAGGGCTTACTCAGAAGCACATTGCCTGGTTTGCATCCCAGCTCTAGTTCTGATTACCTGTGTGACTTTGAGCAAGTAACTTAACCTCTTTGTGACTCAGGTTTTTAATCTGTAAAATAAGGATAAAACTGGTGCCTACCTTATGGTGTCATATTTATACTAAATATAAATATTTACAAACTGCTTAATGTTTTGCACATACCAGAAGCTATGTAAATGCTTGCTGAATAAAATAATGGAGAGTTAACTGACGGTTCAGGGGATGAGAGAAAAGCTGATCCCAGTGGGAGATCAGGAGGACTACTTCAGAGACTGGTATTACTTAATAGAAGTCTTTAAGGATGAATCTGTTTTCCAAAAAGGAAAATAAAGAGAAAGCATAAATAATGACACATGGTTAAGTCGAGTCCTTGGAGATTTACTAAAAGGTTAGTATGCTCCTATAAATGAGAGAAAGCCTTCATTAGAAAGGGTGACTAAAAGGAATCTGGGCATGAGAATGAAAACATGTGAAGGAGCAAGTTAAGGACTTTTGAGATCAATGACCAGGCAATGGAAAGCTTTTAAATTTATGAGTGCTATAATGAGACTGGCATATAGGAAGATAATCTGATTACAGAAAATGAACTGAAACAAGAAACTAATGGTATGGTGGTTAATTAAAAGACCACAGTCTGAGAGGAGACATCCTGGGCCAGAAAAGTAGGATGTCTTAAATGGAGAAGAAGCTAAACATCGCCCCCTCCTCTTAGAAGATTGAGCCTTTCTCAGGATAATATGTCCAATCTCCTCCTGGAGAAAAGTTAGCATATCTTGTAAAATGTTTAAGTAATTTTCTGTTAAATGCTAATGGTTTGGGATCCCTTCTGGGAAACTTGTTATGTACTCATCTAGCTAATGGCCAGTCCAGAGTGAGGACATTGAACCACATATTGTCTTTTTCTTGTATCTAGTCTAACTACCATTATCCAATCATTCTTTTTCCCTTTAGTAAGATGTCCCAACAAAGGGGATTCTGAATTAATCCTAGGTTTCCTTCCTTAGAGGAAGTTTTGTTTTTAGTTTTATTTTTTTTTCTTAAAGATTTTATTTGAGAGACAAAGAGAGCATGAGCTAGGGGAGGGGTAGAAGGAGAGGGATAAACAGACTTCCCCATTGAGCAGGGAGCCCTGAGCTGAAGGCAGACACTTAACTTACTGAGCCACCCAGCTGACCCCTTCAAGGAAGCTTGAAATAAAATTTGCCACATGCGTGTCATCAAATTAGCAGGAAAAAGCTTAAAGCAGAAATTTGGAGGAAAAAAAGATCACTGGTTGGGAAATTCTGAGCTGAAAGAACTTACAGGATACCCAGGTAGAGAGAAGAATGGAGAGAGTGCTCTCTATGGAAGGCCTACCCCAGGTATCTACTTATCTTCAATCTTAGCACTATCCTGCAATCAGTATCATCCTCATTCTATAGATAGAAATACTAAAATAAAGTTCCAGAAACTTGGCCATGTCTACAAAATTAATAGGTTGTGGAGAGAACATTCAGATCATACTCCCCTTGAGGTCAAGTTCTGTACAAACTCCACTTGGCCAAACTTATTCTGGTGTCTAGCACTTAGGAATCATCTAGGTTGCCTTAACTGTAGTTAACAATTTGTGAAGAAAATTATTCATGTCTCCATTAAATATAATACTAAAAGACTTACTCCTTTCTCAAGTCAAATTTTAAAATCAGAGTGTATGGCAGCTGTAGATCAGAATCATCAAGAGCACAGCTTTAGATTCACGCAGCCTCAGGTTTAAATCTTTGACTTTGGAAAACATTGGGCCTTAGCATTCGCCTCTACAAAGATGGAGATAATGTTTCTTTCACAAGATTACTATATTTAATCAAAGTATTTGTCAAAAGTTTTGCATAGTACATGACAAATAAAATAAATCAAGTAGCTCCTATCACTATTAAGCTTACAATAATGTGGCTCAGAAATACTTCTGCAAGGACACATACACAGGACTACAGTGAAAAATCAAAGGCAAATAAATGACTTAATTAGAACAAGTTAATTTAATTTCTGACAGAAGCCTAATACCAGGTAAGATTACATTTTCTCTCATTCCAACCCAGAAAAGATACAGAAGTCTAGAGTTACCACGTGAAACTACTATGTACCTTATACTATGATACTGCTGAGGATCTAAAGGTAAAGGATACACTCCACCCTCAGGTATTTACAATCTAGTGGTGCGGAGCATGTAAACAAATAAGGACCCTGGTAATGTGATGAGGCAGTTATTTGATTAGTATCAGTTCACCTCTACTGCAGAGTAATCCAGACTGGTCAGGTTTGTTACAGGTGGGTTGCTATAGAAATTGAGTTTAAATTTTGAGTCTGAAACCCCAAACAAACTAGATTTGAATCCCAGACCGTCCTTCAAGCTGACCCCAGGTTTAGGTCGGTTTACTGTGGACCTAAATATAGTCCTGAGCTTCTCAGGACATGAATGTTAAGTTCGGTGGCCTTTGGGTCAGGGGCCAAGAAACAGAATTACCCAACACCAACTAATTTTAGTTGGGAGACCAAATATTGAAAGGTCAAGTGGACCTTTTGAGCCATATCAATAAACATCTACAGAGCATTTGCTCTGTTCTCAGCCCTGTGCTAACAACAGGTTAGATCAAAAAGGAAAGCAATCCCTCAAATCCCCACCCTTGAACGTTTTGCAATTTAGTTTAAAATACAATTAATATACATAAAAAGAAAATAATGTCCTAATCACAATAAGTTTAGTTCCTGCTATGGCCTGAACAGCTTACATTTATTATTTCCCCCATAACCCTAACATGAATCTTGTAAGGTACGTAATGCTATTTCCACTTTATAGAGAAAAATGCCTAGAGAGATTAAGATCTGAGTTTCAGTTCATTCCATTAAGTGTATGAAAGGGGGCAGGGAATAATTCCATATCTGTTAACTCCTAATATTTTTTTTTCTTTAAAGATTTTATTTGTGAGTGAGAAAGGAGAGAGAGAGAGGAGCAGAGGAAGAGGGAGAAGCAGACCCTCTGCCGAGCAAGGAGCCTGACATAGGACTCAATCCAGAACCCTGAGATCATGACCTGAGCCGAAGGCAGACACTTAACCAACTGAGCCACCCAGGCGCCTTGTTAACTTCTAATATTACACAAGCTGCCTGCTATCTTTGTGCTTCTCTCAACATCTGTGGAATTTATTTTCTTATTAGAATGTGGATGCTAAACTAGAATTCTGGCTGAGACACAGAACAACCTGGAGTTTTTGTGAAGAAAGAGATGCTGGGAACCTAACCTGGAGATTCTCTTTGATCATATGTAAAGAAAATTCCCTAGGACTAGCATTTTGCAAGTAGTTCCAGGTAATGCCCACCCAGCTCCTCTCCACAATAAGTACTTAGGAATCAGTGAATGTGTACCACATGTAGCTTACTGAATTCTCCAGGGACCAGCAGCATTGCCCTCACTTGGGAGTTAGTCAGGAGTGCAGAAATGCAGTTGTACTAAGTCAGAATATGTAGATTAATGATGATTCTTTTACATTTAAATTGGACAGTCCTCACACTAAAAGCTATAGAAAGCCACAAGAGAAAAAAACCTAAATACAACTAACGTTCTAATTGATAAAAACCTAATGGAGAAAGCAGGACTAAAGTTAGATAGGGTTGGGATTAGCAGATGAGAAGGGGAAAAGCATGTGGAATTCAGGAAAACAGCAGCACTAAAGACAGAACGGACCTAAACCCAGATTCACAGGCTGGTGATAACTTTCAAGGAAAACTTTTATATTCAACCGCTCCTGCAGAACCCAGCGGAAATACCTTTGACAATTCCCCTCTTCTCCAGATCCTTATCTGTAGAATAAGAATACAAAATAGAAACTCCTGATTCTGTTTCCCACACGGCAGGCATGGCCCGATACTCTGATAGGCGACCTATTTCAAAGGAAAGTAGTTCTTTCGAGACCGCTTCTTTGCCATACCCAGCCTGTCCAGTGTGCTGTGGGACCTCAGGGATGGCTGCAGCACTGCTAGTGGAAAGCTAATTTCCCTTCTAATTTTGAGACGGAAAGAGCCTCTGCCAACACGACGGAATGGCTATGAAGTGGTGGCTGATGTCAGCTCTGCTGAAGGTGCAGGAGGGAAACAAAACACACAGTAGGAGAAGGCACTAACCTGCACTCCACCGCCGACTGGACACACCAAAACGAAGACAGGAAGCCGCTGAAACACCCTCCCCGGCGAGCTGAAGCACCGACTGCGGCCGCCTCGACGCAGCCTCCTGATAAAGAGCCAGAACACCTGAACCCAATGATGTCCAGGTGCTGCCCCCCCCACGAAACGGGTAACAGACATGGAGTACCATGGTCCCAAGGCTAGAGGACAGAGATGCAAACAAAAGGCCACCCTCTGAAAGGGCAATAGGTTCACAGGGAAGCTCTACCCTCCAGCAGGATGCCCACAGGTGGAGGCGAGGGGTGGGACACATCTAGGCTCCACACAAGGAAGCAGAAGATTCCAGTTCGTGGTGGGATAACAGGGCGCAGAGCGGCAGGTGCCACAGGCACCGGGAGCCGCAGGCTCGCTGCAGTGCACAGCGGGAACTCAAGTGCCCCCCTCTTCAGTTGGAGCTGTTGCTGGAATTTCTCTGCACACATCCCAAACACCGACTGCTCTTCTCCGTCCGGTAGTTTGTGTTCCACATTCCTTTTTAATGACAAATAAATGGTTTTGTATGGTTTTGTTTGTTTGTTTTTTTAAATCCTGGGGCATAAATTGGCTCATGTCAATTCAGCAAATACATCACCTAAATTTGATTTAAAAAGAGTTTTGTGGGCGCCTGGGTGGCTCCGTGGGTTAAAACTCTGCTTTCGGCTCAGGTCATGATCTCAGGGTCCTGGGATCAAGGCCCGCACCAGGCTCTCTGCTCAGCAGGGAGCCCGCTTCCTCCTCTCTCTGCCTACTTGTGATCTCTCTGTCAAGTAAAAAAGTAAAATCTTTAAAAAGAGCTTTGTTTGCCAATGGTTAAAACTTGTGGGATCTTTTAGAGAGAGACATTGAGGTTAGAATTTAGAAGCACCAATGCAATGCTCTCCTGGAGGTGAACATAGATATTCTGAACACAGCAAACTGTCATTAAGAAGTTAATTTTAACCATGGCGAACTAAAGCACTAGTTATTGAACAGTTGTGATGTAAAAATTGAACCTAGAGAAAATAAGAGGACAATTGAAGAAATTTCTATTTTGTAAGTAGCTGTGCATAAAATAATCAGCTCCCAGACTTACATAAATTAGTTCTGCTCTTCCTTTTCTAAACGCATCCGAGTTGGTGGTATCCCATCCGCTCCTCGGTTTGTTCTTAAATGTCACTAGAACCTCTGCTCAGAATTACAACCTAATTACAACAAGGACATTTGGGGATACTTTTATGTTAAGAATTTGTGCAAATTTAAAAAAGGGAACCAGATGAAGCAAGGAGAACCACATGAGAAACATAATGTAGATTCAGAGATAAAAAAACATTAGGCAATATTCCCGACATTTTCTCCTTTAGCAAGAAGTGTTTATCAAAGCTGCACACAGCAATAATGGTGACTAATGTTGCATGGTATAATGGAAAATGATTGAGTGATATATTAGAGCAGCAGCTACACATCTGAGTGTGTGCTTAACAGCTTGGCTGGTTTTAATACATGCCATAATTACAGATACTAAGCTGGCAGGTTTAGCTAAAAATGGTTAAGAAAGTAATCACGGAAATAAAATGCAACATGGTTAAATCTTCTTCATCTCAATACTACTTTCCCCTATTAACACTCAGAATGACTTTGTTACTCTTCAGCAAAATGATTTTCATGCAAAATTTTCACTTAGACCACATGACAGTTCTATAGGTATTCTCCTCATTAAAGAATAAAGCATAAGTTCCTTTTACTGGGGAAGCAAACACAGAACTCACATCGGCTTTCCATATTGTCCGGTATCTTGGAGACTTGATATGACTGTCACCATAAACCTTAATCTCTGCGGCAATATAAAATGAGGATTCACAAAGGTTTTATATTCCAGATCCTATAAAGTAATTGCGTTCTTGTACTGTTTAAGATGAAAGAAAGCCTTTTTCTTCCTTTAGGGCCTCTCCACACTCATTTTAAACCAATCCTCACTCCTCTCTAATCTGTGACGAAGAGGCAGGCAATGGTTTCTTAATTTCAATACCTTAAAACAATACAGTCTAGTGAAAAAAAAATTCCAGAAAGTAGAACTTACAGTAAGTATCAACTAAGCTAATTAAATTTCCCTAACCATTTTCAATACAAAATTGGACATGCAGTTCTTGGGTAAATGTTTAAAATCTAAAAGTGGTTTTAAAATGTCTCAAAAACACAATAATCCTTTAAGATAAATAGATATGTAAAATTTTTTGAAAATAATTATTGATAAAAATACAGTCTGTGGCTCTATAACCACCCTCCCTGCCCTAGTCATCATTTTCCCAGAATTACAGCAATTCCCTAAAGCTTCAGTAATTTGCTATGATTTTTCACATACTTTAAAGATGTTCTGATGGCCCCAGTTCTACTTTTAAAATATATTTTTTTCTTTGGCACTCCCCTTTAGTTGACCACATCTGAACTTCCCAGATAACTATATCTGGTAATAATAATTGAAATTTGTGATTTTCTGGTTGAAAGAAATGATCAAATCCACAACATATCCCAAGAAAACGTTTACACGATTAATTACTATGATGTACACATTTTAGTGAATAGGTAGACTTTAATAATATCTATTGACTATTCAAAATGTACACTAGTTTTAATGCACACTTTTTTGTTTTTCATATCTGAAAGACAGACAGGATTGCATATGTCTAAAAGTCAGCATATTCAGTTCTTATTAAGAACCTGTGAGGAATCTGGGGTGCCTGGGTGGCTCAGTTGGTTAAGCTACTGCCTTCGGCTCAGGTCATGATCCCGGAGACCGGGGATTGAGCCCCGCATCGGGCTGCCTGCTCGGCGGGAGGCCTGCTTCTCCCTCTCTCACTCCCCTTGCTTGTGTTCCCTCTCTCGCTGTGTTTCTCTCTGTCAAATAAATAAATAAAATATTTTTTTTTAAAAAAAAGAACCTGCAAGGAATCTACATAAATGTTTAATTATCTACCATCTGGTTATGCCTAGGGAAGATTAAAAGAAAGCAAAAATATGAGTAACCTAAATTCATCATAAAGTTTCTAATCTAATGTTTTATTGAGAAAGGGTTGGCAAATCAAACAAATGCATATGAATTGTAAAAAGTATTTTATCACCTTTGGAGTTTGCTGATAATCATCCTCACTTACCTATGACAGAAGAAGAGAAATGCCTCCACCACCACAGCTAATGACAGAAAGCGGAAATAAGATCAAGATAGAGATAAAATACCTCTGGATTCTGGAAGGAGATGCTACTCCTCACGGTTAAATTGGTAACAGTTGGTAAGTTACATCAGCTTAGGGCTTTTATTTATTAGATTGTAGGAAAAATATCATTCAATGTTAGAGAAGTTAAATAGTGATACCCTAGTATTTGAAACTCATCTCATTAGTGGGAGAAATTAGTCTCTCATTAAGTTAATCTAATCTTTTAAGTTGATCAAAATACTTCCCAGCAGAGCACATGCTAAATGATTACTTACTTACTGATAACAAGATAAAAAGAACTGTAGCTAGAACCTCCAAGACTTTCATTTCACATTGGCTGCATTTAACCCTTATTGAGTCCATCAGAATGCTTTCACAAGATAGAGAACATTAGTAAGTAGAAGAGGTAGGGGCGCCTGGGTGGCTCAGTTGGTTGAGCGACTGCCTTCAGCTCAGGTCATGATCCTGGAGACCCGGGATCGAGCCCCGCGTCGGGCTCCCCGCTCAGCGGGAAGCCTGCTTCTCCCTCTCTCAGTCCCCCTGCTTGTGTTCCCTCTCTAGCTGTGTTTCTCTCTGTCAAATAAATAAAATATTTTAAAAAAAAAAGTAGAAGAGGTAATTTATATATTACATATTTTAGTTATAAAAAGTACTACATTACTTCCTGAGCATTTGAGGAGAATCTACTAGTTACACCAGCACAGTGTGTTAAAAATTTTCCCAAAAATGTACCTTTAGCTAAAGAAAAAAATAAATCTTTAATTCCAAGGGTTCTTCAATTGAACTATGAAACACTTAACCAAAAGTACAAACTGACTCTGAATTTTGATGTTTGGTCTTAAAAGCCCATTAGCACTCTATAACTCATCTGTACATTTTAATATGAATAGATTTACTAGTCCAGGTCCTCTGAGAAGCATATGTCAAAATATAACTAAACACGCAAGAGATCTTTTTTAGAAGAAATACCTGTGAAGGGAAATGGGAAGGGACCAGAGGGAGGCCAGGAGAGCTGTCAGATTATATGCTCCTCTTGCTCTTGCGAAGGAGAGAGGGGAGGGCGGGAGGTTGAGTGGAAGAATCTCAGAACAGTGCACTTCCATGAAGGTTTGATGAAAACTAGTGGAAGTGCTTGATCCAAAATCGTCTCTCAGAGAAGTCCTCCATTTCCCAGAAAAGGGCCTGACTTGTCTCTGTCATGCTTAGTCACTGACTGGCAATAGCCACAGGAAGTGTGAGGCACAGTGAGATATTCACTGAAAGATAAGATCTAGTCATAAGATTATAGATTGCATTTCCATCCGCTATACCCCACCAAGGCTTCTGTATAATAGCAGAGCATTCCAGCTAAAAGAACTAGAAGGTGCGAGGTCTATTTTTTTTTTTTTTTTTAAGTCTCTAGGGAAACCTGAAGACAGCAAGGGAGGAAAAAAAAAAATCAGAGCACTTGGGTGGCACAGTTGGTTAAGCATCAGACTCTTGGTTTTGGCTCAGGTCGTGATCTCAGGGTCCTCGGATAGAGCCCCATCCTCAGCTCCGCCGCAACCCACCCCCATGTCATGCTCTCTACTTAGTGCAAGTCTGCTTGATGCTTGAGATTCTTTCTCTTTTCCCCTCTACTGCTCCTGCTCATACTTTCTCTCGCAAAAATAAATAAATCTTTTAGAAAAGAGATCCAAAACCCCAAGAGAAAACAAAGGAAATTGAAGCCTACCCTATTTACATTGAACCAGACAGACATTAAAGATAGATAAAATTAACATAGATTCTCCCACTAAAGGCCTGTTTACCTCAGTTAATATTCAATATATCATGCTTGGCTTTTAACAGAACAATAGAAGCTATTCTAAAAGTCAAGAAAAAACACTGTTTGAAGAGACAGAGAAATAACAAAAACATTCAGATTTAACGGAGGTTTTGAAATTTATCAGACCAGGAATTTAAAATGACCGTGATTAATATGCAAGATTAATATGCAAGATTTTTCTACAGAAAAAGCAGAGAGCATGCAAGAAAAGATAGGTAATGAAAGCAGAGATTGAAACTCTACGAATCAAAAGGAAATTAACAACACTGTAGCGACAATGAAGTGATGGGCTCACCAGTAAACTGGGCACAGGTAAGCAAAGAAACAATGAGCCTGAAGGTATGTCAGTTGAATGAAACTTCCCAGACCGGTTTTAATACGGATTTCCAATCTGCCCTCCAAAATGGTTACATTAGTTCACATTTCCATCAGCAGAGTGTATATGCACAATTTCCTACACTTTCACTCAAACTGGGTATCTGTACCTAAAAAATTAAATTATTGACCACCAATGCATTCTGTCCCTCATGGCTTGGTGCCTGTAGTAAATATGATAAAGGTTATATAGTTTCATCCAGATCGATGATAAATATTGAATTTGATTGGATTTATTATAGCGCCCTAAAGCAGGATATTTCAAAATTTTTTCTATGATTTACAGTAAGAAATACATTTTACTGTGTGACCAAGAAAGCATATAGTGACACACACAAACATAAAACAAGGGTTACATAAAATAGACTTAGTATGTGTGATGCCTTCTGGTGTTTTCTAGTTTAGTCTTCTCTAAGCTATTTTAAAAATTCTGGTTGAGCCCACCTAAATTAATTATATCACATATTAATTGAGGAAAAATAGAAGCGACCTCTCTCGAGACATTTTTAACTTTTCTGAGCTATCATGTACACCAAGTAAAATAGAATTTTAAGTGTACTGTTTAATAAATAAGGTTTGACAAATGTATGTGCTGAATAACCACCCAATCAAGTAGAGAACATCTGTCACCTCTTTGCAATCAATACTCAGACTCACCTCGGTACCAAGCAACCACTATCTAATTCAATCATCATAAATTAGGTTTGACTGCCTTAGATCTTTATACAAATGGAACCACACAGTATGAACAACTTTGTATCTAACTTCTTTCACTCAACATTATTTCTGTAAGATTTATCCATGAATATCAGCAGTCTATTCATTCTGTTTGCTGAATATTATTTCAGTGTATAAAAACAGCCCATCTTGTTTATCCACTTACCTGATGAGGGACATTCTCTCCTCCTCAGTCTTTAGTTATTATGAATTAAGGTGCTGTAAAAATTTAGGCATCTTTTTGTGAGTGTATGTTTTCATATCTTTTGGGTAAATACTTAGCAATGATACTGCTAAATTATTTTTTCACATTTTGTGCCTTGGCATCTTTGCCCCCAATCAACTGACCATATAAATGTGTGTCTATTTCTGTACCCTTTTTCTATTCCCTTTATCTTTAAAAAAAAAAAAAAAAAAGTTTATTCTTGCGGTGCCTGGGTGGCTCAGTTGGTTAAGTTACTGCCTTCAGCTCAGGTCATGATCCTGGAGTCCTGGGATTGAGCCCCACATCGGGCTCCCTGCTCGGCGGGAAGCCTGCTTCTCCCTCTCTCACTCCCCCTGCTTGTGTTCCCTCTCTAGCTGTGTTTCTCTCTGTCAAATAAATAAAATCTTAAAAAAAAATTGTTTATTCTTATACCAATCTGAATACTATAGATTTTAAATAAGTGACCCTCTAATTTTGTTTTCCTTTTCTATAACTTTTAAGCTCTTCTAGGTTCTTTGTATTTCCATATAAAATTTAAAGTCAGCTTGTCAATTTCTACTAAAAATTCTGCTAGGATTTTGAATGGGATTGCATTGAAATGTCAAAAGATGATAAGACTACTACTTAATATCTGAAATAAAAATACAACAGTACATGTATTTAAAAAATAAAAAAGTAAACTGTATCTGTCTAATCTTCCTAAGTTTTTCCAATTATAATACCACTATCTGGGATGGTAAAATAATAGGAATTTATTCTGTCACCGTTCTCAAAGCCAGAAGTTTAAAATCAAGGGGTCAGTAAATCCATCCTCCCTCTGTGACTTGGTAAAATCCTTCCTTGCCTCTTCCTAGCTTTTGGAGGCAGCCACCAGCAGTCCTGGGCATTCTCTGGCTGGCAGGGACAAACCTCCAGTCTCTCTCCCTCCTCACGTGGCATTCATCCCTGCGTGTCCTTCTCTACCTCATCTATCCACTGAACTAGTATGAACCAGTTCTGGTAGCCATTTGTTATCATGGATAAAGAACAAAGTCTTTCCCTAACATTATAGCAACATTTTTCAAAATTTGTAAGTTGAGAGAAAATAATTCTTAATAATATTGAATATGAATTCAGGAATGTGGATCTATGAATTTATTTAAGTCTTTAATTTCAGTAATGTTTTACACTGTCTCTGGATTTTATTTCAATAAATAATTCATCAAGGTCAGTTTCTGCCCGATAATCCTTAAGTTATTTAACAAAGTCCTAAATCCATTTACATGGGCACGTATCATTCCATATATTTCTATTTTATCCAGAAGAATATCTTGAGAACCAACAAAAATAATTCAAGAAATCTTATACAGAATAGAAATTTCAGGGAGACAAAGGACAGGTATAAACTTACATAATGAACAGTCACCTATAAATGTTAATAGGTGGGCACAGAGGGCCAGGAGCCATGCCACAGGGTAACATGGACGTCAGAGCAGACTGGGCCTGCGTTATGGGACCCCTGGTATGTCAGGATCTGGGAAGGCTGACAGGTGGTGGCCTTTGGCCACAGAACACCTGCTTCTCACCTTCTCCAACTTCAGCATCATTTCAAGGGGTCAAAGCGAGCCAGGAATGTGGGACAGATTGTTAAAAATAAGGGATTCATTTAAAAAAATTGCAAACAAAAAAAATGTTAATAGGTGGAACGAAAGGCAAGGACAGATATTTCTAATGTATCCCATACCTTCAAGCCTATTCCATATCTATTATTTGGATAATAGCAAAGAGTCTAACTTATTAACTTGAAATCCATGTATTTCTTTCCCTATCTTTGTCTGGAAGAAATAATAAACAAAATAACAAGTCATTTAACTGCAAGAAGTAGAAGCACGAGTCTTGGGTTTTTGTGTTTTTTGGGGGGTTTTGTTTTGTTTTGTTTTGTTTTGTCAGTACTTCTGACACATTAGCTCTGGATTTGTGACCTAAGATTTTGCATCTCTAATGAATTCGTAGATCATAATAACATTCCTGCTTGGGGGACTACTCATTTGGACCAAGAATAAGCCTTATGCTACATCTGTTTAAGCAATAACCCAGAAACTAAAGCACATGTTCTCCTACCCTATTATTTAATATAAAAATATAATTCTATATTAAAGTATGAAAATATTAAACAACCAACTTCTCTGAATCACTTAATACATACCTGTATATTAGATGATTTAGAGAAATTGGTTGTTCAATATTTTCATAGTTTAATATATATTTTCTTTTTCCCTAATTGCAGTAATCCTTATCAAGATGGTGAATTCTAAACCAAACTGATACATAAATAAAGCAAATTAGGAATCATGTTTGAAGTAAATTTATTGTAAAGAGATAACTCACAGCTTGCAGAGTCATTCCTTTCTCCTCAGTATGTCTTTAGTCATTTATAAAATCTGCAGCAACACTTACCTCAGTGCATCCTGAGCTAGCAACCCTTTTTCAAAGCTCATGCAAATTTGAGGTAGTTTCTTCCAGATGAAAACAATTTTTTTTTAAAGGTCACACAGCTAATAAATGGCTGGACTAGGAAATCTGGTGATAGAATCTGTGCATTTAGCCACTGTCTTACATTATTTCCCAGGCATGGCCTACTGGAACATTGGTGAGTATCATCCAGCCCCACTCCTTAAAGTGTCTGTCACCTCTGTCATTCTTCACATCTCCCTGCTTTATATAATGCTGTCACTATCACTAAGGCCAGGGTTGCATTTCACATCAAAAAGCCAGAGTAAAGTAAGAAATGACTCCTTTGCTCTTCTAAAGAAATAATACATATAGGGGCTGTTACCAGGCAGACTCAGTAAGACAGGACCATCCTCCATGTTGATCTGAATGCGAGCTTCATTACACTTGAGGTGCTGTGGCCAGAAAACTCAGCAAGCTGACCCACGTGTCTTCCCAATGTAGTACTGGTAGAGGGCCATAGTGAGTCCCACCCAAATGATCCGGGCTTTGAGTTTTGTCATTTTATTAATAAAAACCTCTATTATTGGGTGCCTGGGTGGCTCAGTGGCTTAAAGCCTCTGCCTTTGGCTCAGGTCATGATCTCAGGGTCCTGGGATCCACGCCTGCATCAGACTCTCTGCCGGGCAGGGAGCCTGCTTCCTCCTCTCTCTCTGCCTACCTCTCTGCCTACTTGTGATCTCTCTCTTTGTCAAACAAATAAAGAAAATCTTTTTTAAAATCCAATTACTTATTCATTATTCATGAGTTAAATTGAATAAGGGAAGGCTCAGAATCTAATCAGTCTCCTCTTGCAGCTCCAGAGAAAGATGAGGTATACAGCTGACTCTCTTCAACAGGTCAGGACCCAACCAATAAAGCCCTGGAAATGCCAGTTACTCTTTGCCCTGTTCCAAACAAAGCATCCCAATCTACATAGACTGAATGCCAACCTCACATTTTCTTGCTAATACAGATTTTACAGAAGACTGGAAAACACACACACACACATCTTAAACAGTTTACCTGTGAAACAGTAAAAAGTACTGAAATTCTCTCCCACAATATCACAGGATTTATGTAAGTTTCTGATGCTCTAAATTAATTCCTATCACAATTTTACATATCATTGTCAGGATATAGTGGTTGTGACCCTTGTTTATAAAAAACAAAACAAAACAAAACAATAAAACACAATGCTGATCCAGCAAATAAGTTGCTTAAGCATCTACCCACTTGGTACAATTTGAGGGAAGATACCAGTCATTTCTCCTTCTCTCATTCTTTCCCCCTAGAAAAGTTCACCCATCTACCTACCTGAAGGTCTAGGAGTAGACGTTACAAGGTCAAGGCACTGCCGTACAATAAAGCCTGACCATATTTGTAGCGACCCTGCCTAATAACGCATTAACACATTAGCAAACTGGGTAAAGTGAAAAGAGCAAGAACTTCAGAGATACAGTCTTGCGTTTGAATCCTGTTTTCACCACCTTCTTGTTGAGTGACTAGGTAAACCATTTATTTATTTCAAATTACATAAAAATGGGAATAACTGTATTGCCTTGTAAGTTTTCTGGAAGAATGACAGAGGGACAAAGTGCTTGTGACAGTGAGTTGTTCGTGAGAATTGTTATAAACTCAGAAACTTTCTACTGTCTATAGGCTACTTGAGGGCAGACAACACTACCGCAGTGAAGGAAACTTGAAGGCTGAGACTCATCTTTTTTTTTTTTTTTTTTTTTTTTTTGAAATAATTTTTATATATTTTCATGGTAGACATTCTTAGTACACAGATAATTTTAGTTCTTCCTTTCTACTACCTATTCTCTTATTCTCAGGTAATTTCTAGCTCTACCATCCTAGAAAAAGCTGAAAAGGTCAGAACAACATGGCAATTAAAAGTTTCCTCAAACTTTAAGGAAAAATTTGCAAGATGGTCATTTTGTCCAGTGGTTAATGATATCATTTGGTAGAAACTTATCTAAAGATACTGATATTTAGCTCTCTCCCTATGACTTCAAAAATCAAACAATTCTTCAACCCCCTAAAATAATGAAAATTTCCTTCTGAAATAGCTTTCCTTTTCAATAGCTTTTGATTAAACATGATTTGGAAGAATACTTTTAATCCTCTATTTTCATGAA
>PITA01008546.1:54139-83901 GCA_004023965.1 Spilogale gracilis | reverse complement strand
GTCTTGACTGGTCTTATTTCTTCAAGGCAGAAGCTACCAGAATGCGAGTTTAAAGAGGTCAGGGACACCGTCTTTACAATTCTATCCCTTGGATGAGGCCTGGTTCTTAGGAAGAGCCCAGAAAAGCCTTGGGAAGGAAAGCAGATGGGAAGGGAGGGAAACAGAAGGGTAAAGAAAGGGTCAAAATCTCTGATTGACTTCAGACAGTGTCTTCTCTTTTGTGTCAGTGTAGAAAGGTTGGGTTTAGTTAATGACAGATCTGGGTACAAGACCAATTCCATGTAATGGAGGGAGTAGGGGCAAGAAGGAAAAGGTCCACTGTGTAAACATCCACATCCTTAGACAATGAGAATCCTAACTTCTGCTGGACTTTCCTTTTGCCAGGGGCAAAAGGGCCCCACTGAGGCTAGAACCAGGCTGGGAAGGGAGGGCCTCAGAGAGTCACTGAAGCCGCCTCTAGGGGAAGATATTAAGCACGAATATGAGCTGAGGTCTTGACAAAGAGCCCAGATTCAGCCGAAATTGAACAGATTTCAAACCCAGTTCAGAAGTCCAGTGTGGAACTCAAGGGGAATCTAGAGCCAGAAGTCATAGGGGACAGGACTGGCATGATCACAGACAAATGTGGAGCATCTAAATAGTTGGGGAGGCGCTCTTAGCCCTTCTCTGTCCATGGCTGACTTAGAAACCCAATCAGAGCTGACTACTTTATATTTTGTAAAAGAGTTACAAGAATATGAAACTTTCGAGACAATCTTGGACTTCTCAAAGTGTTGGTAAAATAGTTAATATTTATTCAGATTCTTGGGCCTTCTTTCCTCAACACCATTTTGAAGATTGTGTAATTCGGCTTTGGTAGGTTGACTGTGTTCAACGTGAGTAACTTAACCATCTTTTTCTTGTTCATACCTCCTTCTCCCGCAGGTCTCCAAGGCTTTATGTTTAAAATAGTGTCTGGCTGGGGCGCCTGGGTGGCTCAGTCAGTTAAGTGGCTGGCTTTTTATTTTGGCTCAGGTTATGATCTCCGGGTCCTGGGATCAAGCCCCACATTGCGCTCCCAGCTCAGTGGGGAATCTGCTTGAAGATTCTGTCTCCTTATTTCTCTGTCCCTCCCAAGACTCATGCTTGTGCGCTCGCTCTCTCTCTCTCTCTCTCTCTCTCTCGAAGAAGAAGAAGAAGAAGAAGAAATAAAATAAATCTTTTAAAAAAATTAGTGTTGAGGCACCTGGGTGGCTCAGTTGGTTAAGCAACTGCTTTCGGCTCAGGTCATGATCCCGGAGACCTGGGATCGAGTCCCGCATCGGGCTCCCTGCTCGGCGGGAAGCCTGCTTCTCCCTCTCTCACTCCCTCTGCTTGTGTTCCCTCTCTGGCTGTGTTTCTCTCTGTCAAATAAATAAAATCTTTAAAAAAAAAATCCTGAAATTAAAAAAAAAAAAAAAATTAGTGTCAGCCAGTCCCTACCTCATTATTTAGTAACACAGCCTCCCCCTATGCTTATGTGACTTAAAGTTACACACTTTTTCTTGAAGTCTCTTGCACCTACCTAGACATAGCTACTCAAATTTACAAGCTTCAAAATTTAAATTTAGCAGAAGTATGAGTATCTGGTTTTTCTAAAAAATACATTGAACATAAAACCGTGAGGCTACATTTTCATTGTGATAGTCCCTTTCTCATCCATCTTCTTAACCTTTCACATCATTTCCTAAAGCCATTTCATCTTCCTTCTAAAATGCCAACCTAAAAATAAGTAATCACACTGAAAAGGATCCAGATGGAAACAGAAAAACATGGACACACTCATTTGGTTCCTTGAAACATTTTCTATATTTGTCAGTAGACTAAAGTTTGCTTCTCATCTTCATTTCTGCCTCATCAGAGAGGAGTATTACAGATTAACAGAAATGTTTGGACCCACTGGAACAAAATTCATTCTACGTGTTTTTTTACTTCAGGCAGTAATAGTTGATTTTGGCATTTAAGCTTAAGAAAATGGTCTGGAAATAGACATAACTAATTTATACTTTTTATTCAATCAGACTAAGACTTCCGATTATTGTATGCCTTCTTAAGAAGCATACTTTTGATTGTTTATTTTGATCAGTCGGGAAAAGAAGACTGCATCAAACTCAGAACTTGGCAATTTCCCTCATTTTTCTTGGTGTAAGAATATGGAAGATTTTCTAACACAGCTCAAGCTGGACTTTAGACTCATGAAAACCAGATGAATACTGTAGAGTACATCTAAAGTCACAACTCCAAATTCCAGACTCCTCAGAATCCCTCATGAACTTTTATTTTAAAAATTCTCATTTTTATTATCTTATTAAAAGAAAGAAGAGCATTACTCTCTCTCTCTCTCTCTTTTTCTCTCTCTCTCTCTCTAATTGGGGGGCAGGGAGGACTTAGTGAGTAATTTTTTTCCAAAAAAATCATCTGGTGTCAGTAAACATTTACTCTAAAATACTTACATCTTCATTATTTACAGTCTTGTTCAATGGCAACTGGCATTATTCAGAATGAGAAATATGAGACACCACAAGATGTTGAATCACCAAAGGAAAAAATATCATACTTATTATGAAATAATAAGTAATAAACGTGAAATCTTTCTACACCGTATTGGAACAACTATCAGAATAAAACACTGAAACCAGATTGTTTCCTGGATAACTATCTTGTAGGCAGGAGAGGTTTCATTCCCTAGGCAGTGTGACAAATCTTTGTGAGAGTGTATTCAAGAGTTATAAATTTTAGGATTAAGTTAACAATTTAAGCCATGAAGAGCCACAAATTATTCCCCTCAAAATCTGAAAAAAAATCAGCCCCTAAATCGTGTGGCTCTCAAAATGGCCCCAGTGTGAGACGTAAACCTGCTCTCAGTAGGTTTAATTCTACATGAATCATTGGCCACAAGTGATTATCCCCTAGGCTCCAAAATGTTCCTCAATTTCAAAGTACAGGTACTGCAAAGGCAATCAAAGTGTTGGTAGAAGCATCAGCCTGAAAAAGATGTTGAACCTCAATACCAAGAGAACACACCTTCAAATACCTTGAAGGTAACAAAAGCTGAGACATTCGGTCCTCCATATTTACACATCCAAATTCCACCATGGAGTCCTGCCCAGACACAGCCCCCACCCCAAGGCAGGATGCAGTATCTTCCCGTCTCACACTCTCTGGATCATGAAAGTGCTGGCTTGGGACACCAGGATAGCTGTCTATTCCCAAAGAGCAGGGAATTGCTCTTTGCCTTATGACACGTACCATATTGTATTCCGCAATGCAGAAACTTATCCACAAGCTTCTTCTCCCCCACTATATTGTAAATTTTTGGAGTGCAAGGACCATGTCTATGCTATCTTCTTTGAAACAACAGAAGTGAGAAAGCTCAGTGGAAGTCACAAAATGCTTTCACTGGTCTACGTTTCTATAAACGAATGAATGCCTTACATGATTTCCTCTTATCACCAGAATTCCACGTGGTACCTAATGGAGAGAGGCCCAGCAAACAGAAGGTCAGCTCTCTAAAGGGCATTCGTTGGAATGGAGCCTGGCAGGCTGACCTGCCGTCTTCAGTTTACTGCTCATCAAACACCAATGCCGCCGCCGATTCTTCCATTTCACGCTATAGGATTTGGTTGCACCCCGTGGCATCCTGGCAAGCTGTCCAGGAAAGTGTCCTCAGGGAAATGTGGATCTCTGACCCCATGCTTAAAAGGTATTTCAGGACTGGTGAGTGCAGAGGTTGCCAAAAACTACCCCGGCTGGCCGGTCGTTTGGATGTGCAAATAGCCAGCATTAACACAACTCTCCTCCCCCCAGGAAGCAAGGGGAACTAAAAACAACTGAACCCAAGTGAGCATCTAATTAAAAGAAGCCAAACTGGGCATTTTGCTCTGTTGCTCTCCCTATGCCAAATGCACAGTACTAAGTACATAGAGAGAAGTGTTCTGCTTTCAAAATGCTTCACCATTTTGCAAGGCCTTCTAAACTGTTTTGTCATGTGAGATCTGTCCCAGGACAGAGATGTTACCTTCAGGGGAAAAAGCACAACTGTTTTAGGAGCATGTATGGAAAAATGTTAAATAAATCACTTTCTCTTTAGGGAACACTTCTCCTGTTTTAAAATGCAGAAAGAAAAAAAATTAAGGAGGAAAAACAATGAGATATTTCAGAAGGGTCATTTTCTGTATTGACTCGATAATCCGGAGGTCAATTGGTCACCTGTTCATAGTCAATCCTTCCTTCCTTAGCCAATCCCAGGTGAAGTCAGAAGCCCTCAGATTCTATGACACGTTCGCAATGTTTCACTTAGAACATTTCCCAACTGCTGTATTTTTTTCCACAGAGTCTCACTATTTCACTACAAATACTAAAAGAACAGGCCCCTTGTTCTCAGGCAAGAAAACACAGAAGCTCCATTTGTTTATTATTTTTAGCCACGATGGATTTTGTGCGCTTTATAGCTTCTCGAGTGATTGTTTAATTGTGAATATATTGGCATGTGATTTGAGGTCAGCTGCTTGTTCCCTGAATGGTACAGTCAGTCAATACTGACAAGGAGAAATCTATTAAAGTTCAAGCTTTAAATTCTAGGCTATCCACATGTAATCTCCCTCCCTCTCTTCAAATCTTCTTTGTCTCTCATGAAAAAGTTTCCCACATTATTTGGTTGTTCTCGAATATAGTTTCTAAAGCAACTTGCGTCTTCTTCACTGCTCTAAAAAAGGCATATTGGCAAACGGAGAAAAAAGTTCCCTCCAATTCTCCCATCTAAAGGTAATTCCAGTTAAGACTTTGGTGCCCAGTCTTCTCAGCTAGTCGAAACAATTCTTTGAAACAAAGTCAGAGTGAGTTTCATGAGGGCTTTATGTGTAGTCATGTTTTTCAAAATCTCTTTTTCCAAAGCCAAAACCACATAAAATAAGATTTTTCTTTCATTTAATGTTTTCAGTTTGCCATGGGTATACAGCTCAGGTGGGCCATCAGTCTCTGGGAAAATGGGCATTTTTTAAGAAAAATGTGGATTTCTGCTTTTCCAAATCTCATTACAAGAATGCTGGAACTGGTTACATTTCATCCATGTCCTGTTCCTCCCAGGTGCACCCGTGACCTGCTCTGGCACTCCTTAAATACCTACTCTGGGATCCCTTCATCTGGTTCTTTTGTTTCCGATTTTGCCTCTGAGGAGCAAGAGTAGGATCAATGGGATGAGATTGAAAGCAAATATAACAAGGTATTGATGGTGGTCAACATAGGGCAGATGGAACACAGTTGTATTAGTTTCTGTATCCTTACAGATTTTTTTTAAAGTTCTAAATATTAACAAATCTAAACCAAACAAAAAGTATGATCCTTGTGTTCAAGGAACTCAGGATTTGACATAATATGCAAACCATTCCAGGACAATCAAGCCCTGCAAACAGATCATCGCCTTAAAGAGCTTTCTAACAAAGGTTAGTACAAGTGCTAGACTCGAGCAGGGAGGAGAACACAGAGTGGGGATCACCACTTTCCTTCCCAACCAGGTTTTAGAGAATGTAGGAAGGCTTCTGCCAAGAGCCAAATATTGACTTGAGGCTGGGAGGATGAGTAGTTTTCTGTGGCTTCAAATGTAAGAGCACTGCAGAAAAAGCCACAGCAGATGTGAAATCAGACTCTGAGACCATGCATGTGCATGGGGGTAGGAAGTGTGTTTTCAGTATGGCTGGGTTGTTCTGTGTCAGCGGATAAACTTGGAGAAGTAGGGATTCACCAGAGGTTAAGAGGCCAATATGACAAGCTACCCAGTGGTTGACATGAAACCAATAAAGCAATGAAGGGTATAATGCAACTTTTGTGTTGGCAATGACCTTCAGGGACGGTGTGGAAGATAGATGGGAGGGAGGAGGAAGGGAAACAGAGAGACCAACTAGGAGGCTACTGCAGTGATCTAGGTGAGTGATGATGATGGCAGAGAGGGAATAGGGGACAGTTGGGGAAACTTTAGAAGATAGAATCCATCACGCATGGAGACAAATTATGGATGGGATGAGGGGGAGAGGGCAGACTAGAGAGGGATTGCTGGGTTTCAGGTTTGGCAGTGGGTTGGAAGGTGTTCTAAATGCACTGAGACAGGAGCAGAAATAGAGAAGAACAGATCAGTAAAATTTGCAACCTGTTGAGTTTGCAACATCCTGGGTTGCCCAGGAGGCCAGGAGGTATAGAGATTTGGAGTGGGTGCAGCAAGTGTGCTCTCTAGGCTGGAAGCAGACTCCTTAATACCACATAACCATAGCTGAGGCCACGACTGTGTTGAAGGTATGCTGGGAAGAGTGAGGTAGAGAGAATAGAGGTGGGAGATCAACATTTAAGAGATCGAGGGGTGGTCCAGGGAGAAGGCGGAAGACCAAGAGAGAGTGATGTCAGTCAATGTTGCATTTGCTGAAGGAGGAAACCATTTCAACAAGGAGCAGTTGCTAGGTAAGAGCTGGAGGGCAAGTTCTATAAGACATGGTGTTGCCACGGATAATGCAGAGTGCCCAGTGAAATTTGAATTTCAGATAGAAATGAAATTTTTTAGCGTGTGTCCCCTACTTTTCTTTGCTAAATATGGCAATCCTAGAAAGATAAAGACTAAAAGTGCATATAGACGTAGTAGTTAAAGCAGGTAGTTAAAGCAGGGAGCAGAGCAGGAGGGGACTGAGAGACAACGCATCTGAACCATTCTTTCTAGAAATCAGGCTGTGAAGCAATAGAGTACGGGCCAGAGTTAAGACAGGGAGTTTTCTTAAAGTGGGCAGGCACTACCCCCCCCACACACACACCATACACACCTCCACCAGCCAGAAACCTCATGAGGTTCAAGATCATGTCTTATTTATCTTTGCAATGAAAGTGCTCACCCGCCCGGACCCTTTCTCTTCTGCATCAGAAACTCAACAATGGCTGCTAAGTTAAGTCCCGAGGCTGGGTTTCTCCAAGGCTGTAGTCAAGAACTGAGATAATTAAGAGATGCAACACTTTTGCCTCTATTGAAAATTATGACCCCAAATACTTTGGGACATATAGTTCCTATGTATCAGAACGATCTGGAAAATTGTCTCAGTTCTGTGTTTCTAACTACCACTGAAGGCCCATCTGAGAGGCCAACCGTCCTGTCTGCCCACCTGTTTAATATACAGCAGCCCCAGGGGCCAGCAGTCTCTTAAATGCCTCCTGCTTGTCAAGACTATGCAGCTTTCCAAGTGAGTGAAACAGATTGTGACTCTCTGGCTGAGGGGAAAACAAAATAAAACAAGGGGTGCACCAAACCTGCAGAGTAAGTTTCTCAAGAGGGTTTCTAGGTCAGTGGGCAACTTCAAAGTCCTTCAGCCTGGGCTGACCTTTGCTGCTCCATTGGGCTGGCCAGCTGCCTTTCTTCCTTTACACAGCTAAGTGAAATCTACTTACCCTGCTGCAGGAATTCACCAGCCACAGAACTAATCTATCAAGAGGCTGTTCAAGCCTGCCTGAAGTGATGCAAAGCAGGCAAGCAAATGCACGGTGCTTTCAAAGACTGGTGTTCTAGCATTTCAGCCCCGTATGCTCTCCTGAGCCAACAAGGGAGGTAGTGGGGACTCTGCTCAGCCAGGAGGGAGGGAGCATGCTGATGAACCCTATACCTGCTACAGCATGGAATGCAGTACCAGGACATATCTAGAGGGGACAGGGCCAGCAGATGCTTTTCGTTGGTGGACAAAGTAAGAGAAAAATTGGTTTGGGAAAGCTTGGATTTTTTTTATCATTTTATTTTTTAATTTAAATTAAATTAATTAACATGTAGTATATTATTAGTTTCACAGGTAGAGTTCAGTGATTCATCAGTCTTATATAACACCCAGTGCTCATTACATCACATGCTCTCCTTAATGCCCACCACCCAGTGACCCGATTCCCCTCTCCGCTCCCCTCCAGCAACCCTCAGTTTGTTTCCTATAATTAAGGATCTTTTATGGTTGGCCTCCTTCTCTGATTTCGTCTTGTTTTATTTTTCCCTCCCTTATCCTATGATCCTCTTTTGTTTCTTTTTTTTAAATTTTTTAAAGATTTTATTTATTTATTTGACATTGAGATCACAAGTAGGCAGAGAGGCAGGCAGAGAGTGGAGGAAACAGGCTCCCTGCTGAGCAGAGAGCCTGATGCGGGCCTTGATCCCAGGACCCTGAGATCATGACCTGAGCTGAAGGCAGAGGCTTCAACACACTGAGCCACCCAGGAGCTCATCCTCTTTTGTTTCTTAAATTCCACATATGAGTGAAATCATATGATAATTGTCTTTCTCTGATTGACTGATTTCGTTTGGGAAAGCTTGGATTTTGGGGTTGGATTAGACCTGGGTTCAAATCCCAGATCTACCCTATTCTAGTTTTGTAGCGTTGGGCTCCGTCCATAGTATGGTGGTTAAAAGCAAAGCTTTAGAATTGAGCACGTTGGATTTAATTCCTAGAGCTACAAGTGGAATACAGATAATATTTTTCAAAATACCTTCCTCACATATTCTTCTTGTTATTCTGCCATTATGACCCTAAGAAAGAAAAAATAAAGATGAATGACACCTCAGGAAGGAGGACAACACCATACCATCCAGGGACCATTCCAGTCCAACAGTGGGAGGGACAGGAAGGCCTTTCACCACTGAGAGGAGGAGTGGGAGGTGAAGGAGGGTGAAGTGGTAAGAGGAGAGCATTAGAAGCAGTCAGTTTCACCAAAGCAGATTCCAGGGCTGTAGTCTGTATCTTCTTTCTGCTTAAGAGACTCTGTGAGGAGACAGCCTTTAGAGGACACTGCACTGACCCAGAGTGGCTCATGGAACAAAAAATAGGCCTGAGGTGGGGCCTACCCCTCAGCTTGGTGCTCTCCAGCCAGACCTGAAGCTCCTGGGGGCCCCCAGTGGGGAACACACTTCCCTGAGAGCTGAGGCCAGCCGGCCTGCCATGGGCCTCTGTGGCGACAGGCATTGGGGGGGGGGGGGTGACCCAAAGCAGAGACAGTGAAGAGGACTGCCCATGTCACATGTGATAGGCTGAGACCCAGGTTGAGCTGTATTAGTGAGAGCTGGGGTGCCACAGAGCCAGCAGCAGGAAAGAGAGAGGGAGGGGATATCACATCACGCCCAACCGGGCCGAGAACCGACCGCAGGTTCTGCAGCATGGGCTTGAGCTGCCTGGGGTAAACGCGGTAGGGGCTTCTCTACCTCGGGCAGTGAGAACCCAGAGGAGAGAGCAGACTGGTAGGGAAAGTTTGAGCCTGGAATTGCTCGGATACTCATTCAAAAGAAACGGAGAAACTGGAAAACAAAAGCAAAAAGAAAAAAAATCTCTGAGAGCTGTAACTTCCCTAGTTTTTTTGGTTTTGTTTTTGTTTGTTTGTTTGTTTGTTTGTTTCCCCTGTTCCCTGTGACATTTGGGTCTATAGAGGACAAAATGATCAGTTACAGGGAAAATAAAAAGGACCACACCGATGATGCATACTTGAGGTACAGTGTATGAATTTACACCAGCACCTCCCAGGTGAACTTTGTAAACTTAGGCTATCTACTTAACTTCTTTGAGCCTCAGTTTCTGCATCGGCAAAATGGGGATAACACTAAGTCATAAGGGATGTTGTGTGTATTAAAGGAAATGATGCACATGGAAGGGCAGGGAATAGCATCCAACACACAGCTGTGCGATGAATGGCCCCATGACATCATTACTTGGCTTTCATGTGCTTCACTGTCTATCTCTGTGACCTGGGCAATGCAATATCCGCCGTAGGTATGCAAACAGTGTTGATTTTTGTTTCCCTTCTGTTCCTTTTTCTGAAAAGCTATAGCTTACCTTATCTCATCTTCTACCTCAAACGAATACATCTCTATTCATTTATCTTATTGAGAATGTGTTCTTGAATTTTTGCTCTGTGTCAGTGTCCTGGGGTTCCCCAGATGATACACGTACAGTGTATATATCACTGCCGGTGCTAAAGGAAGGGGCTTTATTCTTCTTTCTAGTAGAAAAGAAAAATGGGAGGGGCGCCTGGGTGGCTCAGTTGGTTGGGCAACTGCCTTCGGCTCAGGTCATGATCCCAGAGACCTGGGATGGAGCCCCACATCGGACTCCCTGCTCGGCGGGAAGCCTGCTTCTCCCTCTCTCACTCCCCTGGCTTGTGTTCCCTCTCTAGCTGTGTTTCTTTCTGTCATATAAATAAATAAAATCTTTAGAAAAGAAAAGAAAAGAAAAGAAAAGAAAAGAAAAGAAAAGAAAAGAAAAGAAAAGAAAAATGGTAAGCGAGACAGCCAAAGCACCGTGGTGACCTGGAAGAGACAGGGGGAGTGCCGGTTAGAAGCCAGGGAATGCTTCCTGGGTAGTACGGTATTTGACCTGAACCTCAAAGAATAAGAGATAATTAGGCAGATGGAGAGTGAGGGTGGTCTAGATGGAGAATTATGAAAACAAGCGTACAATATAACATAAGGTGTGTTTTGAGGATGGGTGGGTGGCTCCATGTGGCCAGATCAGAAAACACAGAAAGTTGTAACGTAGTAGTCAGATGGAGAGCTGCGTACAAGCTTGATATGATGGACCCATGGAACTACCAGGCTAACGGGCATCAACTTTTCACTTTCTCATAACATTTTGTGAAGGGAAGGAGAAGGAACCAAAATGTATTGAGTCCCAGATACACATGAGCCACAGCACTGAGACTATTGGTCTGTATATAGTATGTATAGCCCTCGTGGCCATGCTGAGGGGTAGGTATACACAGAGGAGGAGACTGAAGTTCAGAGAGGTTAAGTAACTGACGCAGGCCACACAGCTAGAAAGTAATCCACTGAGAGTCAAATCTGGGTTTGCCTGATTCAAAACTAGTATAAGATAGGGCCTTTAAGCTTTCCTATTGTACTTGTTTCCTTGTGAAAGCTGCCCTTCTTTCTAGCCCCTGTGTTGAAAGAAGTTCTGTTACCAATAAATTAACAGGAAAGGTGCACCGGAAGCTGTCTGAGGAATTGAGACCCAGTGAGGAGATGTTTTTGGTTTCAGGATTCAGGGTCTTAGAAAACTACCAGAAATTGATGTATCTTCTCCTCCTCCAAATGACCCCATGGATTTTCTAGAATTCTTGAGCCACTCAAGGAGAACAGTGTCAGGGATTGAGACCTATCTTAAGAAGGTAATAGGACCCTAAAAGTAGGAAACCTCAAGATGCTTTCATCTTCTGTACATTTATGCTCCATTTAAGTCCTGGGAATTAATTACATTCTGAGGTGGATCTTTTTTTTTTTTTTTTTTTTTAAGATTTTATTTGTTTGACACAGAGAAACACAACCACAGAGGGAACACAAGCAGGGGGAATGAGAGAGGGAGAAGCAGGCTTCCCGCCGAGCAGGGAGCTCCATGTGGGACTCGATCCCAAGTCTCCGGGATCATGACCTGAGCCGAAGGCAGTTGCTTAACCAACTGAGCCACCCAGGCGACCCCTGAGGTGGATCTTAAGTCAGGATAGATGACAGGCTCACTTTTATTTGTGATAGAATCAGGGACAGAGAAGACTCAGAAATGCCTGTCTTTTCAGCTGAAGCCATATACACCCAAGACATTTTTGTTTTGTACCACACAGCTGGGGAATGAGAAACAAGAGCTGACCTCATGTGCCTTGGGGAAGTGATGGAGGCCCAGAAAGGCATGTTGATTTACTCAAGGTCTCACGGAGGCAGAGTCAAGATGAGAACCCAAGTACTGTGGTCCCGGCTATATTACTATGCTGCTAAAAGGAGAATAAACTCACAGTTTATGCTCTCGATGGGCTGTGATTAGGTTTAGGAGAATCACAACTTTTTCAACAAGAGGAGATAGTAAATATCGTCTAGTCCAATTAATTCATTTTATAGATGAGAATGCTGAAGCTCAGAATAGGAAACTGACTTGACTAAGGTTACAACAATTTTGGCGATGGAGCCTGGTTTAAGTCACAAATCCACTGCCCCCGTTTGGGGCTCTTTCCATGGCAGTTTAATACTGTGTCCCCCGGATTACAACGCCCCCCCCCGTTTGGTACCCCAACCCCCACATACTTACATATGGAGAATCAAGAGCTAAGAAATTACTTCTTTACATTGAGACAGGCATACCTTTCCCATTTTATGAAAGAGATAATAATATGTCCTACTTTCAAATCACCCAGGGAAAGCAGTTCCCCAGACATCTGGAACTTTACTGGTCTGAGTCCCTACATTTTCGGCACAAGTCTCAGAAAGTCAAAACAGAGTCAGCGCCAAACTCCATCTTATGCTTCATGAAGCTTCCCAAATGCTGATCAGATTTCCTGAACTACACTCTCAGTGACAAGAATGTCCCCTCCGGCCAAAGTCCTGCCCCTTTTTTGCCCCATCTCCTGCCTAGATAGCCAGCAAGCCACCCAGGCCGTTCTCCCTCTGGAACAAAGGCCTGGAGCCCACTTTCCTCCCAGCCTCCCTGTTCTGGGAGGGGCCCGGATATGCTCCCATTCACCCAGGCAAAGACAGTTTCCCATCACTTCCTGCAAGGAGGGATTTGCTGAGAGAAGGAAAGCTGGACCCCTCCCCCTGGGGATTAATGCTACCCAGCTCCCCACACCAGCCCTGATCTCACTGTATCCCTTTTTTCTAGGTCTGACATGACTTTCTTCCTTATAGCCCGGTAAGAATCCATTTGTGTTCCTGCCCTGCATTCCAGCAGAGTCCCTGGAGCACTGTGGCTGGAAATGATTTGTATAGGGCACTCGGCCAGCTTCGCTTTTAATCACTCACATACCCACAGACACAGGGAGTCCCACCCTGCTCACCCAGGGGGGATGGAAGGGACCTCCCTCGCTTTGACAGGGTCTCACTGAACAGTGGGGTAAACAGGGATTCTAGTCTCCAGGAAAGATGTTGTAAAGAGCCTCTTTTTCCGGGGGTTAATTATGAAATCGATATCTCCTGGAGTCCCTCCCCCTTCCCGGGACTGCCTGCAAAACAGACCCTTCTCGGACAGTATCCCAGCAAGCATTCACCCAGCAGCCTTCCTGAGCACCACTCTGACTGGGGGAGGAGGCTGGGATGGAGCTGAGTCTGGGAAAATGGGTAGGATTTGCTCAGGACCTTGGGGCTAGGAGGTGACATAAGCCAAGGCCCCAGGGAATGAGTGACCTGGAGAGTGGGATAAAGGAGAAAATCGGGGAGCAGCTGGAGGGGAACAGAGATGTTTGTTGGGAAGGAGGCAGTAATGACTAGCCAGGGTCCCAACAGAAAACAGGGCACGCCCAGAATGGGATACTTTGAAAAGGGTTTGTTTGCAAAGGTATGGGCCCAGGGGAACCTCAAACAGCAGTGCAATGAGGAGTCAGGGCATTAAAACCTCTGGGCACGGAGACAGTGATCAGAATAGATGAGAATCATTGCAGGTAGCTGCCTTAGAAGGAACAGAACTCTTCCATCAGGGATGCATCCTGCTTGAGCCACCCTGAGGGGAAGATCCAGGCAGAGGTAGATTTACAGCAGAGCACGTGACATTTAAGCTACAGGGTCCCCACATTGGCATAGGCCTCTTCTCAGTCCTGAGGAAGAGCCCTAGCAACATATTCGTACGTCACGTTTTTGTAAATGTGGGAGGGGGGTAAATTTTGCAAAAGTAGGTTATTTTCTATCCCAGTTTCCCTCTACCACACACTTCATACACTGGGTGGCTTGGAGTGGTTGTGGCCATTCTTAGGATCTGGGTTAGAGGGAAGAAGAATCTGGGCTTGATGGGATATACTGTGGTCTTCCAGGGTCACTTGTGTGTATATTTAATTCATTGCTAGCGGTCCTCATGTAGGAATGGCTTCCAGGAATATTCCCACCTCCAACTCATCTGAGGTCGTGACTTGAAGGTACAAAGAGGTTACATTGTAATGTGCATGTGTCCTTTGGGGCCGAGCATGGCTGTATGTCATGCAAGGAACCACAGCTAACTAGTATGACACCAGATTACAGAAGCCTTGAATGCCAACTCAGCTTGTATTTTATACATGGAAAAATGAGATCTGAGTGACATAAAGACACAAGTATATACTGAAGGAGCCTTCACTCTGGGTTGTAAAACACCTGTCATTTACCACTTACCAGCAGCCTAACTGAAGCCAAGTCCTGCACCCACGTAGAGGCGGGAAAATCTGTCTGCTCCTACTCCTCTCTGGCCTGGGGATGGTCTGTGTTTCCTCCAAGCCGCAGGCCAGTGAGCAATGGCCAAGGGGCAGAGCACCACCCCTAGGAATGCAGCCCCTTATTAGAGTCTGCAGGGAAGCCTTCTATTATTTTAGCAGCCCTTCCATCCTGAATGTCAAGTTCATGCCCATCCTTCTTCCATGCTGTGACTGAGGTCTTGTCCCTGCCTCAGTCAGTCAGCTCCCTGGGGCCACTCAGCACACACAGAATCAGATGGGCTCCTGCCTCGGAGAGGACAAGCCCGAGTTTGAGGTGGAGAGGTCAGAACCAAAGTCCACTTTAAGCACCTCTGTGACCTTCCTGGGTCATTGAAATCCTGGCCTCATTTCCTGGATCTTGTCTGTTCTGCTGAGATCCTAAGAGACCCCAGAATGACTCCCCTTTCCTCATCCCACACCAAGTGTTCCCCTGGACTCATTTCTCCAATGCTTTGTCCTTCACCCGGAAATGAGGACTCCTAAATCTGCTATCTCCAGCCAGCGGGCCTTGCTGATATCCTCTTGTCCAACCTGCCCTTTTATCCAACATCTTTCTGCTTGAGTGTCCCCAAATACTTCCCATGCAATGTGTTCAAAAACCAAGCTCACTAAGTCCAAGCAATTCTTCTTTCATACAATTGCTCAGGTCTGTTCTTTCCTCTTCTGTCTTTCTGTCACTCCCTTACTAGGCTCCAATGATCTCTGGTCCAGTTCGTTGTAAGCACCTGCTGTAATGCGCGCGCACACAGTGCTATAGTGAGTTTCCTACAACAGATCATGCACTCCTTGCCTCAAAACCCTTCTGTGGTTCCCGATGCTTTATAAATTGCATCCAAAGCTCTCAGCCTGGCCAGGTTTATTTGTTCATGAAGAGTGCATGTGACATTGCATTTTGTTTGTAAATAACTAATCACCTATGTATCCCTTGTTCGGGACATCTTCCCCTCCCTGCATCAGGCAGTGAAACTCACAGGCTCCCAGGAAGTATTAGCTAAATGAACACTTTTGCCCTGGTTTCTCTTTCTAGCTTTATCACCTACTACTCGCCCCTCCTCTCCCCACTGCCCTTAGGCTACTCAAACTCCAGCGCTCACTGCTATTCACCTCTTCTGCTCAAGTTCTCTCTTCATCTGCCCTTGTAGGTCTCCCATTGGAGATCTTTCGTAACCCAGCAGCCACTCCTTCCCAACCACTGTCAGGTGGCTTTGCGGCACTCCTGCACGCACGTGCATGTACACACACACGCGCACACACGCGCGCACACACACACACACACACACACACACATAGAAGAAGACCTTCCTGCTTCCTTCTCCCCCACTCTTCTCTCCCCAGGAATTAATCTCCTCTCAGAACTCATTCAGCACTGGTCTATATGCCCCCAATGGCTTGGATAATTTTTTTTTAAGATTTTATGTATTTATTTGACAGAGAGAAACATAGCTAGAGAGGTAACTCAAGCAGGGGCAGTGAGAGAGGGAGAAGCAGGCTTCCCACCGAGGAAGGAGCCTGATTCTGGGCTCCATCCTGGAACTCCGGGATCATGATCTGAGCCGAAGGCAGATGCTTAACAACTGAGCCACCCAGGCGCCCCTTGGATCACATTTTGCTGATATATTTCACATACTGGTTTACAAGCCTCATCTCCTCTACCAAAGAATGCCTCCGGACTCAGCTGTACATGAGTCATTTTTCTCCCCAGCAGCCACTCGCCTACAGTGGGCATTTATGAATGGATTGATGGTTGCATCTGCCCTTCAAAGCGTGAAGGTACTTTTTCTTGTTATGGCTAAACCTATTCTTTTAATTACACATATGTGATTCATGATTATTTTTTATTGTAAAAACTCAAACTATATAGATGAAACTAATATTCCCTGTGCTGGTCCCCAATCCCAGTCCCCTCCCCATTTCCCATTTACCTACTCTTTAAAAATATGTTTGTTTATTTTATTTTAGAGAGAGAAGAGAGTGTGAGCCGGGGGAGGGGCTGAGGGAGAAAATCCCCAAGCAGACTCCCTGCTGAGCACAGAGCTGCAGGTGGGCTCCATCCTAAGATCCTGAGACCATGACCAGAGCAGAAATCCAGAGTCCTCAACTTAACCCCCTGAGCCACCCAAGTGCCCTCCACCATTTATATACTTATGCATTAGGGTATAATATAATTTTGTGGGATTTTGTTCACAACAGTGACATACTATATAAATGATTCTGCGGTTTACTTCTTTCACTTTATAATATGTCACAAATATCTTTTTGTCTTTGTTTACGTTAGGTGTGAGGCACTCATTCTTTTTAGTGGCTCCAAGATTCCATAGTTGTGGAGTGCCGAGGTTTATTTAACCATTCTCTTATTCATGGATATTTACATTATTGCCAGTGTTTTGTTGTGCGCATGCCTCCTTGCATACATATGCCTTCTTCTAGAATGAAGGTGAAAAATATAGAATGTCTGAGTCAAAAGAACTGTACTTTTACAACTGTATTGGATTTAAGCCAAAAATATTGTATTAGCTATTGTCAATGACTTTCAAAGAGACTGTTTTTCTACTCCCCCAAACCCTTGCCATAGTTTAATGTTACAAATCTTTAACACTTTGGCCAATCTGATGAAAGAAAAATGGCATTGTATTGTAATAACATGCATTCCCCCAATTACCCTAAATAATACTGAGCCTTGGCTTATGGGTGTATTGACCATTATGCATTGCCCATCGCTGCACTGGGCAGTTTTCTTTTTCTTACCTATTTGTGGGATATCTTTACAGATTCTGGATATTAGTTCTTTGTTGTCAATATTTTCTCTGAATCAGTTGCTTGCCTTTTAATTTTCTTGAGGGTGCCTGGTTTGCTGCAGATATTTTCTTTTCGATCCAACTTTGAATTGTCCCTAATACATATCTGAATCTCAACAGTCTTTATGAAATACTCATCTATTCTTGATGATGTGAAGTCTCCTTTACCAGATAGTGAATTTCCTAACTATATGGCTCTGTTCCTAGACTTTTACATTTTCATTGCCACCTTTAGATATGCTTTTACTAAACAGCATTAAGATAGAGTTGTGTTTTCCCCCCAGTGCACTCTATCAATTCTGTTTGTTATTTATTTATTTATTTATTTATTTAGATTCTGTTTTTTATTTTTTATTTATTTTTTGGAGTTTTATTCTGTTTTTTATTTTTTATTTTTTTATTATTTTTTTAAAGATTTTATTTATTTATTCAACAGAGAGAGATCACAAGTAGGCAGAGAGGCAGGCAGAGAGAGAGGGGGAAGCAGGGAGCTCAAGGCAGGCCTTGATCCCAGGACCCTGAGATCATGACCCGAGCAGAAGGCAGAGGCCTAACCCACTGAGCCACCCAGGCGCCCTATTCTGTTTTTCAAACAGAAAATTCAGCTCATTCACACTTTGCCTAACAGCGATTGTCCTTGATTTGACTCCTTATGCTTGTGATGATTCTTTTTCTTTTCCTTTAATTTTGCTAATTTGCTTAAATTGCTGTTCCATATCACCCTTGCTAATGTGGGCATTCCCCTGCACTCTTTCCATCTCATTAATGGTTATCTTCCCTTTCCTTTTCTGGTGCTCTTCTTCTTTACTATTATAGGAATGCTATTATAGGAAAAGAAGATATTTTTCTCCCACTTGGATACTCTATTCCCTTTTTATCTTTCCCACTTAGGTGTTTCTTCCCTCCACCAAGGAGATATTTAGAATACTTTCACTTTCCCTGTTCTTTTCTCCTTACCCCAAGAGCCTTTAGGATGCTTTAGCTCTGTATGCCCTGCCCCCAACTGCTAGGTTTTGCTGAAATCGCACAGTACTTTTCTTTCTAGATCTCATTAGCATTTCCTTTGCAGTATTTCACCTCTATTTTAAGAATCCTTATTCAGCATTACACATTTCACACAGTCTATTATTATCCATCTCTATCAAACTATATATATGTGTACATATCTATGCGCTCATACACATATATGTATATATAGGTTAGCGTGTATATATGCGTGTGTATGTATATATATAGTTAAACACGGTTTACCGATCATCCTGTTTCCTCCCTTCTCTATTATAATCCATCTGATTTCGGTTGGAGTCTTTTAAAAACTGTTTTCTTCAGAGAGCCTTATAATTTTTGAATCCATGCATATTTATAAAAATATATATGTGTATCTATTTCAGCTCTCATGGGTGAATGACAGCTTGTCCAGGTATAGGATTTGGGGGCTGCTGTTCTTGACCCCAAAAGCCTGTAGTTGTTATCCCACCATCTTATTTTGTTCTCTAGAACTCAATTAGTCCCGTGTTAGGTCTTCTAGATCTGCCCTCAAAATCTCACAATTTCAATGTCTTTGTATTTTTCCCTGGTTGGTGATATTTTTCCCGCTTTATCTTCCAGGCCACACCAAGTCTAGTCTCCATTCTACCCTTTCCTTAAGTTACTCACTTTTTTTTTTTCCTAAAAAAGCATGGTTTTGGGTTTCAGGATGTTTGCATTGGGGTCTTCATTGTTTTGTTTTTAATGTTGTCATCGGTCTCCTCTGCTGACTCTTTAGGATCCTGTTCTGAATATTTGGGACCTTCCTCTCCTTGGGGTTACATGTTGTTTCCCTTCTTTGCCAGCTCCCTGCGGCTCAGTGACTGGAACACTGATGGTTGTGAGGAGGCTCCTGCCGGAGGAGGCAGACAGGTAGGCCCCTGCAGAGGCCAGGAGGAACTCGCTGCTCCCGGGTCTCGAGGTCCCAAAGAACTCACACCCTCAGCTCACCTGCTGCGTCCCTCCTTAGCTTCTTGGAGGGCAGGGTGAGAGGTGGGGTGTGGTGGCCAGAGTCGTGCTTCCTTCAGAATCTCACTGGAGTCTCTCTTAGGGAGAGAGAGCTCTGCCTCAACCACCCCGCTGTTTCCTCCAGTCCCTTGCCTGCCTGGCAGCCCTCCGTAGCTGCGGGGCCCAGGAGAGGCGGGTGGGTGGAGTAGGAGCTGTGGGGAAGGCAACGAGACACGTTAAACTGCTCCCAGAACCCATTTTCACTCCCTGCTGAGCTTCCCTGGTGTCCCTCGCTATCACGGCAGAGTCTGACTCACCACAGCATCCAAGTCAGATTTGCTTCCCGCTTTCCCACGTCGCTTTGCTTCTCTTCCTCGCAATTATTTGGCTCTGCCTCTGCGTATTCTCTTTCTGAGGAATATTAGAATCATCCTCAGAACAGCTTCCTTTTGACTTTTTAGAAAAATGGAATGAAATTTAAAGATAAATAAAGAAAAGATGGACATCACTCTGAGACTCTATCTTCTCATCCGGGAACAAGATAATCAGATTTATTCAAGACCTCTTTTATATCCTTTAGTAAAGTTTCATGGTATTTTTATTTTAATTTTTTTAAAAGATTTTATTTATTTATTTGACAGAGATCACAAGCAGGCAGAGAGGCAGGCAGAGAGAGGAGGAAGCAGGCTCCCCGCTGAGCAGAGAGCCTGATGCAGGCCTTGATCCCAGGACCCTGAGATCATGACCTGAGCCAAAGGCAGAGGCTTTAACCCACTGAGCCACCCAGGTGCCCTTCTTTTTTTTTTTTTTTTTTTTTTTTTTTTTTTTTAAGATTTTATTTATTTGACAGAGAGAAACACAGCGAGAGAGGGAACACAAGCAAGGGGAGTGAGAGAGGGAGAAGCAGGCTTCCCGCTGAGTAGGCAGCCCGATGCAGGGCTCTATCCCAGGTCTCCAGGATCATGACCTGAGCCGAAGGCAGTCGCTTAACCAACTGAGCCACCCAGGCGCCCCAAGTCTCCCTTCTTTTAAATTTTTAATTGTGGCAACATGCATGACTGTAAAATTCACCATCGTACCAATTTTAAGTGGACAGTTTAGTAGCCATGAGTACATGCACCTTGTTCTACAAGCAATCTCGAGAACTCTTTCAATCTTGTAAGGCTGAAACTCTTTACCCCTGAAACAACAGCTCTGCTTCTCTCTTTCCCCGCAGCCCCTTGCAGCCACCGTCTTCCTTTCTGTCTGTGAACTTGACTCCCACAGGTACCTCTTGCAAGCAAAATCAGACACTGGTAGTCTTTTTGTGCCTGGCTTACTTCACTTAACCCAGTGTCCTTGAGTTTCACCCATGCTGTGTAGCATGTGCCAGGATTCCCCCCCTTCTGAGGCTGAATCATACTCCATGTGTATATGTGTATATGTGTGTGTAGACCACATTTTCATTGTCCATTCACTTGTCAGTGGACACGTGGTTTGCCTCTACCCTTTGGCTTTTGTGAATAAAGTCCTCACCCAGCTTTAACCAAGATCAGCCCGGAACAACCCTGTTTTGTCTATAATCCCACCACGTTCCTCTTCCATGTTATTTTGAAGCAAATCTGAATGGGGGTGTTTTGCAAATGGCATTTTCTATTTGGTTCAAGTTTATTCCCAAGGAGACTCAGAGCCTGGAAACTGATACAATTTCACCCCACATAGCTTAAATCTGTTTGGCATAAACGAAGTACAGATGATGTGGGAAAGCTGCCACGGAAAGAGTGGACGAGGAAGCAGAAGTAGGTCAGAGTGGCTAAGCCTGGTCACGTGAGCATGAACGTCTGCTCTTCCTTACTGTCACCCTCTTCTCCTTCAAATCTTTCGTCCCCAGACCCCCTGGAGCAAAGCTCACAGACCACTGCAACCTTCCTGGTTGGAGGGGGGGGGCGGGCTCAGGGAAGGTTCTGCAAATCTCCCTCCGCTTGCTGTAGGCGGGGTGTTTCACTGCCAGTGCGAGGCCTGGAGTTAAGCTATGCCTCGAACTCACTGATACTGCCTTGGGAGCCAAGGTCTATTCCTGGAGAAGAGATTAGTAGAAATTCTTCAGGAAGAAACTGGCTGCCTGTGAATGCCAGGAGGCGTCACGACTAGATAACCTACCCAGAAACAAGGGATCTGAGGTTCATATCACTTTAAAATTATACTGAGCATTCAATTTAAGTAAATTAGCTTGGCCTCTGTTGAGTCATCCTCCACGGCAGACCCCCCTCTGCCAGGACTTAGCCCTTGTTACCTTGAGAAATTGGACCTTGTGCTGAGAGAACAGAGCAGTAGCCGTTCTGAAAGGGCCTGTATTTATGTTCCCAGCAGCCTTGGAGAAACCAAACAATAATTCTTGCCCTCCCTTAAAGGCCCTTTTACTTATGATCTCTGTTTATCTCTTCCTCACTCCACCAACATCATAAATACCCCTTTATTTTCCCACGGACAGCTCAGACTTGGGCTAGATAGTCAACAGAGATCATTGTTGCTTCAGGAATCTTTCGGTCTCTTCCTAACCAGGCCGGTAGCTCCAACTTCTTTCCCCAACCCCTGGCCTGAGATTTCTCTGCGCCCTTGAGAGGAGCATCAGTAAGTGCAAGTTAGTCCAGGGGTTGATCTTGAATGTTGTCCAACAGAAGCTAAAGCAGCTGGGCCTATTTACCCCCGAACAATTAGAAGGCCTGTGTCCTGAGCTGGTGACATAAAATTTCTCTTGGGCATCAGAGACACAGAGTCCTGCCCTGCACACTCGGGCTCTACCTTGTCCTTCCACCACCTTTCTGATGAATGTGAACCTGTCACTTTTTCTCCTTTGGTGTCAGTTTTCCAGTAAAATCAGGGCATTGAACTGGGGGAACCAAAGGCCCCTCCTAGCTCTGAGGCTGTGAAAAAAGTCACAAAATCTGGAACTTGGAAGCACCTGTGTGGCTCCAGGCCCCAACTCACACTCTCAACGGCCACTGGAGCTAAAGATAGAGCTGAGAGGGAAGTGGGAGCTCCTGGTGGGCCTCCCCAAGATGGAATCTGGAAGGAGTTTGTAGCGTGAATGAAGAAGAGACTGGAGTGCCTGGAACAGCAAATGAGCTGATTCAGCATGGGGCAGAGCGGGACTGGGCTATGTCAGTTAGAAGGACTTGTTCCTCATATGGGGGGCGGGGGAGCTGAGACACCACGGAATTCAGGTGACTACAGACCTGAGGCCTGAGGTAGTCCTGGGGCCATAACAGCAAAGAATCCTTTTTCTTTATGTATGACAGCGGCCGTGGAGATCGACTAGCACCCAGGATCAGGAGAGGATGACCAGATTTGGGGCCTAAGGAGGAGACTGACAGCAGGTGCAACGGGGAATGTCCAGAACAACAAAGACGCTCCACATATTCTACAGCAGTGGCTCCTCAAGCTGCAACACACATCAGGAACTCCTTTTGGGCTCAAAAATCCAGAGTGCTGGCCCCCACCATAGAGTTCCTGATTCAGCTGGTCTCCGGTGAGGGTTGAGAATTTGCACTTCTAACAAGTTCCCAGGAGATGCTGATGCAGCAGGCCTGGGGTAGGGGCACCGTTTGAGAATGACATCACTGAAGAGCTTGGGAAGACATGCCAGGGGGTGATGGCGGTGGGGAAGAGCTCTGCTAGCGGCAATGTCCTTTCCCAGACATGTGCCAGTGACGTCACCTGTCCCAGCCTGTTTCTTCATCTGTAAAATGGGATTGATAGTAAATGAGGAGTAAAGAGTCGGTACAGGTAAATAACTTGGAATTTCCGGCACAAAGTAAATGCTCTATAAATGATAGCTAGTTGTGCCTCTCAATGTGATGGCTGATGAATGAAAGCCTCTGGCACCTGTGAAGTGCTCAGTAGTGCTACTTTATACATATTAAGCTTATGCTCAGATACAAGTAAAATAAGCCAACTAGAGCGACTTGAACAATGAAGGGATCTTTTCCCTCCTATAACAAGACGCCCAGGGGTGAATCGTCCAGGGTTGGCTTTGCAGCTTTGCAAAGGGCTATCAGGATCCTGGGGAATAGGACTGCCTCCGAGCCTGATTAGCTAGGCTGTGGTTTGGTTGTCCTAGTTACAAGATGGCTGCTGTCCCTCCAGTCTTTGGGCCATCTCTGTGACCATCCCTAGTGGCCACGAAGACTGGGGAGTTAGGTAAGTGTTTTAGATTTCTAGACTCTATGCAGCAGATGGCAAGAAAAAGGAGGTTGATGTGGTCATTGAAAGATCCAACCAAGGTATCTTCCATTTGATGGTTCAAAGCTTGAAAACCATGGAAATTTGAAGCCTGCAATTTATCATATGCCCTTAATTACTGTTGTGTGTATGTGTAATTGAGTGGGGGGAGACTTTGCTATTATTCATTCTTGTTTCATGGGATAATTGGTGAGCAGGGCTTTTGTTCCTTACTCCTTCACCATCTCATGTCCGAACCCAGAGTCTGCGAGCTTCCCCAGGCTCAGGATTTTCTTGACCACTCACTGGACCAGACATCGCCTCAGCACGGGAAACACATTGTGCACAGGGTGGCATATCTGCAGTCTAGCCCCTATGAAGCTCAACAGTCTGGCAAGAATGACGTTAAAAATCAAAATTAAGGGCCCCTGGGTGGCCCAGTTGGTTAAACAACTGCCTTCAGCTCAGGTCATTACCCCGGAGTCCCAGGATCGAGTCCTGAGTCGGGCTCCCAGCTCCACGGGGAGTCTGCTTCTCCCTCTGACCTTCTCCTCTCTCATGCTCTCTCTCACTCTCTCCCTCAAGTAAATAAATTATATCTTAAAAAATCAAAATTAAAAGGCATTAAAATAACTTTTGAAAGTTCTTACATGATAAGAACTCGTCCATAAAATTGAACTGACTATGGTTTATATGACCAAAAAGTGAGTCCATTTGTTATCATACATCCTCCCCAAACCCTTTTCTGGAATCCCTAGTTCTGTATGCTCAGCACCCAGTGGGCCCTCAAAACACATTTGTTGACTGTCCAATGGTGCTCCCTCTTCAAGTGACTTACGTGATCCCTTTTTCCAGAGGTAATGAGCTCTTTTGGGTCAGAGAGCATGGCTGTTTTATATCTGTGTGCTCCATGGCGAATTCAACGCTGGCACACAGTAGGAACTCAGGAAATACTTGTGGATGGAATGGACCAGGATTGATGTCATCAATAAAGACAACCAAATTGGCAATTAGGTCAAAAATCCACTCTGGGTGTGTCCTCTCCGGGTCACAGCTGTATGATTAGAGACATGAGTTCTTTCAAACCTTGTAAACTTTTTTTGTGTGAAGCCACAGCCTCATCCTGGCACCAGATATACACATCTGGTCCCCATGAGGTCACTGCAGGGAGTGATTAACTCCACGGGCCTGGGCAGGTTTAAATATCCCAGTGTGTGGCATGTTCCACGCCTGCCTTCCTCTCAGGCCGTCCCGTCTCCCTGCTGGTTTGCAGAAACATTCACAGTGAACGCAAGTCTTCTCCCCACTGGAAGAAGTGATGGGGAATCTAGACACAGATGGATCAAATGTCTCCCCCCCACCTTCTTATTCCTGAAGTCGTCTGTGACCTGAGAACTATAAGGCACATTCAGGCCATCCAATCAATGCAGACCAGAAAGGGTGCTATGTTGGGGAGAAAGTCTCCGAACGGCTCTACCTTCTCTTCTGAGACTCTGAGATCAAATCTAGTGGAAAAAGTGTTCTGCCACAATAATAGAATCCTGTTTTATCCCAATTCAAAGAAAAGAAAAAAAAATAGGATTTTATCAATTGTAAATTTTTCTTCCCTACATTTCTCTTAAGCTTTCGATGTCTGGGTTTTGGTTTTTGTTTTTGACCATGCTGAAGGCACAGCAAATGGGAGTGGTTTTCGAAGCTCCCCAGATAGCACTGTGGGCCTGTGCGACCTAGACTAATTGGAAACAGCATTGCTCCCGGACACCCTCAGAAACCACCTGCTGTCTGGAAGGGAGCGAGAGGAGGTCAGCTTGACCTGATGCTTAATCACGTCCACGTGTTTCTCCGTTCTGATCCACCCACAGAAAGGACACTCAGATATGAAAAGAACCATCTCTGCTCAACTAAAAATGTTTCTTTGGTGTAAAAATGGGGCAAACATGCGACGTGGAGTCTGACAGTCCTAGGTTCTAATCTTAGCTGGTCTGCCCACTAGTTATAACTTTGGGCAACTTACTTCATCTCTCTGAGCCTCAGTTTCTTCTTCTGTAAAGCGGAGAGATGGCTACTTACCCAAGATTTTTGGTGGGATTGACTAATATATGAAGAGTGGCTGATGGTACCCCTAAATCAAGGCAAAGGTACACTATTATTACTCTGATAATATATTGGTCATTGGGGGGTCATGATGGGGAACGGTGGAACTTGGTTACAGGTGTGTGTAGTCAGAAACCCTGTCTCCAGCTGTCCTTCCAAAAGCTTTAGGGTTATAGGGCCCTGTGTTGTTTTATGTATTAAATGCTCCTTAATTCTATATCCAGTTTTCAGCCCCGGCTTTGCCCCTTCCCACTCAGAAAGTGGAAACCTGTGGTTTTCCTGCTGGCATTTTGTTCAGACACTGGCTTCTAAAGGTCTTTCCTGCCTCTTGGAAGGACCAAAGAACACAAAGTAGAACGTGGACTCCTTGGAGGGAGACAGAGGGCTTCCCAGGGTGAGAGGACACAGCAGTTGTCTCCTCTTAGGTCTTCCTGGCGGGAGGGCAGAGGAGTGTGTGGAGGGAGCCCCACTCTGCAGGTCCAGGACACCCAGTGCTCCACGCTGCTCCGTACCGCTGTCTCCCGCAGACACTGGGGGGTGGGGGGGCTGGGGGGTGGGGACATTTCAGCAAAACTGCTGCACCAACCTGACATGGACTTAGCACAGTAGCCCTCCTTGCTCTGTTCTGCGGGGCCCCTGGGAGGGCTTTGGTTCTGTTGGACATTTGGTTGGGGACACTTTTCCCTCCAGGATGAGAGACAGAGACAGGAAGGCTGATCAGAGAGAGGCTGGGAGAGAGAGAGAGAGAGACTAAGAATCAAGAGGTACGAGAGGCAAGGGGAAACTCTCTGAGAGACACTCAGAAATAGAGACTGAGAGCCAGATAGCGAGAGGCATACAGACACAGAGATAGAGAGACACACAGACTGAAGGAAAGAGAGTGACAGAAACACCGAGAAAGCCACAGAGGGGCTGCTGGGGAACGGAGAGACAGAACTACAGCAAGAAGAGAGAGCTATGAACAGGGGAGAGGGAGAGAAAACAGCGTAGAGGGCAATGAGGCTAGAGAGAGAGGCCAGATGGGGGGGAGGCATGGCAATGGCGGCTCTGTGGGGGACTCACCCCCTGGTCCCCAGGAGCCCTCCCACTGCAGTGGTTTCACAGCCCGCAGCTGCCCACTGGGAGTCCTGTGCACATGACACGCTTTGGACGGTGGGCTGGGCAGGCATCCAGGGACAGCTGGGCCGCGGCTGTGCTTTACAGCAGCCTACACTTGAATCCGTGGGCTGGGCCTGCAGGCAAGACCTGGGAGCTCAGACAGGCTCTCTCGACAGCTCCCCAAGGGACCCCGACAAGGAGCCTGCCCCCAGGTGCCAGGTCTGATGGAGACAAGGGCGAGGAGCGTGTGTGCACAGGCGGCATGTGTGGGTCAGGAGCCAGCAAGGGACCTGGGGCCGGAACACTAGGCTCCTGCCCTGGCTGCTGGGGGGAACGGGGGCAGGCCTCCTCGGTCAGAATGGAAGGAGCAGCCAGCCCATTTCCTAAGCAAACTCCTCCCCACTGGGCAGGAACATGCCCACAGAAACATACACTCAGCTGTCTGTTGGGGGGATGACTCCTCCAAAGCCGAGAGGACTTAATAATTAAAGTCAGCCACCACAGAAGTTCCAGATTTCCCAACAGAGTGGGGCCAAGTTGGGTGGAAATCTGGCTGGTTTCAGCGTGGGACCTCTGGGATGCCCCAAAAGCAGGGGCTCTGGGGGGAGGGACCTTCCCCGGAATGCCTGAGATAGAATGAGATCATTCCAGGGCCTTATTCCCAGAGCCTCTGCCTCATCCTCACTCCCTGACCTGTCCTGGGTCCCTCCCTTTCCTGCCGGCTCCCCTTCATGCCTGAGGACTACTGAGGCATTTCTTCTGCTGCTGCTCTCCTCCCTCCCCCCTTGGCCCACCACTTCCACCCCAGACTCCTCAGGGGCTGGTCTGCCACCCCTGCTGCCCAGTGTCCCGCTCTGATGCTGGGCAGACCCATTCAAATCCCAGAAGGAGCATGAGGCTTTGCCTCAAGGCTCCGGGGGACGGGTTATCCTCTCCCTCCCTCCCTCTCTCTCTCTCTCTCTCCCTCTCTTTCTCTCAGAGAGGGAGAGGATACCTAAGAATTGCTGCCCCTTGGACCCTAGGAAGTAGAAGTTGAAATTTCAACAAACCCATCAGAGAAATTAAAGCCCACCTACGGATTAGGAAACGGAGCTCAGGGACACTTGTAAGATTATCGCCTTCCCATGCCTGCCCTCACTAATCACACCAGTCCCCAGGGGTTTGAAGCAGCTTGCTAGGGTCAGGTCCTCAAAGCCTGAGGCCTGTGTGGGGCCTCGGTGTGGGGTTACGCGGGGTCAAATGCACGTTGGGGACCGGTCAGGGAGCTGGCACAGGTGGGCTGGGGGTCCTCATCAACAGTGGCCATCTCACTTTCTGTTTTCATTGTTCTTTAGTCTGCAAAGCACTTTCTGGTCCTTAGGCGGTAGGGAGTACTCCTTTTTGGTAAAGAAAGTGAAGATGGGAGAAAGATGCATAGCTTCTTCAAGTGAGTAGTGCCAAAGCCAAAACCCGAAGTAGATCTTCCAGATTCACTTTGCAGAGGGCATTCCACTCTGTTCGGCCCCTTTTATGATGAGACACTGCCCAGCCCCTGCCAGCATCCTAGTCTTCTTTTACTTTCCCCTGTAAAAGAGAAGCCTAAGTGGCAGGGAAGGTCTTGCCTGTCATTCTGCAGGGCATTAGACAGCTCTAGAAGCCTGCAGAAAACGTCCAGCTTGCGGTTTTCCTCGCAACTTCAGACCTCCCAGGTTTCCCCCTGGGTTCATGTAGGCTGCTCCCTACATTCGCAGGGTAGTACAAGGGGGCACCTGGGGGACAAGGGGAATTTGCTGGGTCTTGTAGCTGGATATTGCTGACGTATGGGAAAGCTACTTCTCCAGGATATGTGTCTTAGATGAAGCCCTTTGCTGAAATCTTATTAATACTGATATAGAAAGTCTATTGCCCTTTATTTTTTAATCTTTCTTTTTTTAAGATTTTATTTTATTTTGATAGAGAGAAATACAGCCAGAGAGGGAACACAAGCAGGGGGGAGTGAGAGAAGGAGAAGCAGGCTTCCTGCTGAGCAGGGAGCCCAATGTGGGACTCGATCGGGATCATGACCTGAGCCGAAGGCAGTCGCCCAACCAACTGAGCCACCCAGGCGCCCCTGCCCTTTATTTTTTAAAAAGACTATTTATATGTTTGAGAGAGGGTGAGGGAGAGAATCCTCAAGCAGACTCGGTGCTGAGTGGGGAGCCCGACAGGGGGCTTGATCCCACAACCCTGAGATCATGACCTGAGCCAAAATCCAGAGTCAGCTGCTTAATGGACTGAGCCACCCAGGTCCCCCTGCCTTGGCCTTTACAGTCTCTGAAGCAGAGGGAGGTTAGGTCGTGTACACGTTCCTGTCTTCCTGCCGGTCAATAGCTCCCGTCACCCGAGCAGTCAAATCTTACTCCTCCATCACTCACTGAGCTCTTCATTTATCTAGCTGTTCAAGTAACACTTGTAGGACCCTGGGTTGGAATTTGCTGTTCAGGACCCAGAGATAGGTAAGACGTGTACTCTGCCTTCTGAGAGTTCAAAGTCCATTTCAGAAAAGTTAGGGGTTGTTGGAGGACCAAGGGACTCCAGAGAAGAACTCATTTTCTTCTGCCTATATCTTGTCCCCTCAAAAGGGACCCAGGGAACTCAGCAGGGACGCTGACTGCCATGGCAGGAACTTGAAGGAATAAAAATAGGGTCTAGAGGCTGATGTGCAGCAGAGCAATGCACAACCTGTACAACTGTTCATGAAAGCCCTGGTACTGATCCAGGCAAGGTATGTATCATGAGCTGCTTAGAGGAGCAGAAACAAAGGGGTGGGAGGCTTTGAGGAAGAAAGTCAGGAACCAATGTTTAAGGAGGTCAGGTCCAAATGAGTCTTGCCAGCTGGTAAATAGGAAAGCAGCACAAGAATCAGGTGCTGAGGGTGCCTGGGTAGCTCAGTCATTAGGCTTCTGCCTTCAGCTCAGGTCATGGTCCCAGAGTCCCAGGATCAAGCCCCGCATCGGGCTCCCTGCTTGGCAAGAAGTCTGCTTCTCCCTCTCTCACTCCCCCTACAAGTGTTCCCTCTCTAGCCGTGTTTCTCTCTGTCAAATAAATAAAATATTTGAAAAAAAAGAATCAGGCACTGAGCATGGGAACAGGGTAAAGAACGGCGCAGCACATGGGCAATGGTTTGGCTGGGACCATTGAGGGCTGCTTCTGATGGTACAGGGACAGACACATGAGGAGTAAGAAGAAGTAGTTTGTTTGGGGGACAGTGTCATTTTTCTCTTTTTCTTTTCATACCTACAAGTCTGTGTGGCAACAGGGGTGAGAGCCAGAGCTAATACTGGAAATCACAGGGGTCCAACTGCAGCCAAGCAGAGAGGAGATGCTACCACGCCAGAGCTCACTCACAATAGAAGGGGCTATGTGTATTGGGGGGGGGGG
>PITA01008546.1:35722-54039 GCA_004023965.1 Spilogale gracilis | reverse complement strand
AAGGGCCTGACCTAGTAGGTGCTTAGAGCACATATGTGGGTTCTTCTTGCTCCTTGATATATTTAAGCAGAGACTTTCTTCTGCCTTTTCTCAGATCTCCAGCCTAATGAAGCATCAGAGGAGCTACGGGTCCGGTGTGGAGAGAGGGGTGGCTGGGAGTCATCTCTGTGCTGGCACCTGGCCCCAGAGCATCAGGATGGAAATATTTCCCAGGTCCTAGGGAGGGAGGTGAAGGGGAGGGTAAGACAGAAAGCATTATGTGAAGAAGGTGTTTGACCGCGTCCCTGTCAGAGCCACAAGCCCATATGACACATTTGTGTGGATGAGAAACAGGCACCTCCTGCTCTAGGTGGACACAGTCCCTCCACTCTTTTGATTTGAAACAGGCAGAAAGTCTGGACTTCAGCTCCCACTTTCTCCATTTTGTGCAGTGGATAACATGCGCCACTGTACTCGGTGGCCCAGATCTCGATTCCCTGTCCCTCCAGGCTGTGCCTCCTATGTGCTATGAGCTCAGGAATGGACATAGTAGAATATTGGATCAATTAATGAGAATGAGTGCGAGGCTCCAGAGACAGTTCTGTATCAGAAATCAGCCATCCAGGGACACCTGGGTGGCTCAGTCGGTTAAGCGACTGCCTTCGGCTCAGGTCATGATCCCAGAGACCAGGGATCGAGTCCCACATCAGGCTCCCTGCTCGGCGGGAAGCCTGCTTCTCCCTCTCTCGCTCCCCCTGCTTGTGTTCCCTCTCTGGCTGTGTTTCTCTCTGTCAAATAAATAAAATCTTTAAAAAAAAGAAATCAGCCATCTGGAAAGCAAAGCCACACTAAGCCAGTGTCTAATATTAAGACGAATGTCTTGGCCCTTCTGGGTCTTTCTTAGAGTTGCAGAGCCCAGGGAAGGGTGAGGAAGGAGAGAGACCTTCCAGGAACAAATCCCCTGATGGCTCCTTCCCTCCCTGGCCCATTAAATGCACTTATTCCTCTACTTACACTTAAATACTTAACGTGTTAAACAGTTTTTGATTTACGTGTATATTTAATATGTGCCTTTAATATCTGTCGATAATTTCATTCTTTGTCTTGAATTCGAAGCTCCTAGAAAGTGCAGACTCCGCATTACATGATTAATATCGCTTAGCAAAATGCCTGGCATATTGCCACCTGGTGCTTTTAGACGATAATGGTGATAAAGTTTCTATTTCTCACCCTGGGCATTCCAGACCTCCCATCTTCTGGCTCCTCCTCCCCCAACCCCCTCCCTTTCCCACCTGCCATTATTCAGCTTCAGCATCCTGTACCACAAGCCAAAATGGCCTACATTGCTTGAGCATCCCAACTCAAGGTGTTTCTTTCATCTGCACACCCCCTCCCCCTTCTCCTATTCTAGAGTGTCCATCTAATCCATCTTTGGAAGGTCAACCCCTAATACTCTTCCCCATGATACCTGTCCTGATTCCCTGTGCAGGAGTGACCTGGCATTTTTGTTCTCTCATACAAATTCATTTCAATTTTTTATGTATCTAACTATAGTCTACTTATATCATTACTGTATTCACAAATAACAGCTTCCCCTGCAAAGCTGGGGCTCCTGGAGGGCAGAGGCTGTGTCTTATCCAATTTTCTCTCCCCAGTGTTCACTACAGGGCTGAGCCTGGTATTTCAGCTCTGCAACCTGGACAGGTCCTGTCCCTGCTCTGAGTCTCAGTTTGCTCCTCAGTAAGTGAAGGGTTGGATGAGGTGTAGGGGCATGGCGACTCTGAGGCCTATGGTTCCCTGACTGGCTAGAAGATCAAGAGGATGACATACCCCACCAGAAGAAGGAGCGCTTTGGGGACTTCTGTTTATCAACACCTAAGAATTTTTGGATCACCAAGAAGTTGGAAATTTGAACCGGTTGCTCTTAGGCACCAGGTTTCTCTCTTCCCATGAATGGGAATGGCGGTAGGTGACTCAGAGAGTGGTTGGCATAGACACGCTGTCCCTGTTCCTTGACAGTGGGACTGAGGCCTTCTCCTGCAGTTCCCCTTCCTCCCCTCAAGCAGCAAAGGTCAGGCCCATGTCACTGTCCCTGTGCTGGTGAGGGGCACCTTCCCCCCTGAAAGCCAGGCCCCCTCCCCCACTATGGCCAGGGTGGGGCCGCACACGTCGAGACCCCTCATTAGAGGAGCTGCCTGCTACAGCACGGGAGACCCTGGGCCAATACCTATTTTTGGCAATAATTATCAAGCATTTTCTAAGAGCCTGGGTACATCAGCAAACCTTGTAAAAATAGGCCTATATTGTGTCCACAGATTCCTGGTTGTGACTCAGCACACCGTACTGAGTAGCTGTGATTCACAGTGTAGGCACCGAAGGCCTGCGGGTGAGTCTGGGCAGCCGCTCTGCTCTCCGTTCCAGAGACACTCACAGGCGAGGAGGGACGCACACTCCACACCCCCATTCTTCTGGAATGTTGCTAATGCCGCCAAGCCCAGAGTTCTCTTCCTTACGGACTTGGCCAACCATTAAGGCCAAGAGCTTGGGACAGGACAGCTCCAGAGCTGGGATAGGGTAGGGAGGGAGACACACTGGGACTCTTACAGCCCTATTTGTGCAGACAGAGTTCCCCCAAAGTTCCGGGTGAGTGGGAGAGGGGATCCACAGGAAAGAGGGTAGGAGGAAGGGACGAGGAATGTCTCAGCTGACAGAGGCCCAGCCAAGAGTCTTAGGCTTCAAGCCCAGCAGGGCTGCTGACTCACGGTGGGCCCTTAATCTCCCGTGGCGGGCAGGCCCCACTCAGAGAAGCCCAGAGGGCTTAGTGGTGCTTGTGCAGCTCTAGACCCGGGGCCTGTGGGCTGGCACACAGCCCTACCTGGTGGGGGAGAGGAGGGCAGGAGAGCTAGGCAGGGTGGGAGAGAACAGTGAGAGGCAGGATGCGAGGGGTGAGCCTGGACCAGCCTGTGACAGGAGGATTTGCAGAAGGGACTGACAGAGAGACAGAATGCGGGGGTGGGGAGGGGAGGGATCGGGCGAGCTTGCACCCATGAAATCAGTGCAGACTGTTCACGCAGCCTTAAGAAGAGATGGCTTATGTGTCTTTCAGGTTTCACAGCTGAGCCGAAGACTTCAAAATTCTCAAAATATACCAGATGTACTCAGAGGCTTAAGGACACTAATAAATTAAGTACATTAATGGAAACTCAAGACCCACTTCAGAGCTCCTATGTCTGTCCTTCTGGGCCCACAACCCTGCCGCCTGGTCAAGGCCCCAGAATTCACTTGACTCCCTCCTCTGCCTCGTTGTACTAATCAGAGGCAGGGATAAAAATACCCCCCTTCGCCCTGCCTCTCCAATGCCCAGAGAACGAGTGGAGACCTGGAAAAGAGGCTTATGCATCCCGAGGCTCTATATAAAACATTAAGTCTTGGCACAAAACGTGTAGAGTGGAGATAATGCTGTGCTGAAATCTTTTCAGAAGTGTTTCTGTAACCCCTAAGTCTTGTCCTGGGGCTTCCCGCTCAGCATAGCAGGGGCATCTGCGTTTCTGGGGAAGCGCCCATCACTGTGATTCCAGACCTTTCACTGTCGCATTAGGGTTTTGGGAGTCCCCAAAGTGACTGTTGGCTTGAGACTTGAGAGTCAAAAGCTAAGTAAGTAGAGAGGACTTTCTCAATGCCTGGAGGATCCCACTATGGGACTTCATCCACGAAAAGTCCCATGAGGCAGGACCGGGAAGAGGAGAAGCCCATCCCCTTATTTCTGACAGAGGACATTGAGGAAAGCGCTGACAGAGAGGGTGGCCAGGCAGTCAGTCAGGCCCGGGGCTGCATCCCCCTAACTTGGGTTGCAGTCCAGGGGAGACATATTCTGTAAGTTGAGGAAAACACTTGGTCCTCGTCTCTGTGTCTGTAAGGACCGCCTCACATTCCCCACACCACGCGGGCTGTCAGCAGCCACATCACAGGAAATGCCCTGGAGCCTGGGAAGCTCTGGGGCTCCTAGAGGCTGGGGAGGAACTTGGCCAGAAGTCTGGCTGGGAGTTGGGAGGGGGGGTGCCGGGCACCGCAGCCGAGATCCGACTGCCTGGCTAAGTCTGCCTGGAAGTCCAGCCAGACCTCAGGCCTTATGGGGCCAGAGAAAGTCCTGTGGGGCCGAGTCTGCGCAGAGCTAACTGAGCTGTGGCCAGCCTTCAGCAGAGCGTGCACCCTTGCCTGCAGCCCCGTGGGAGCCCTCGCACCAGCCACTCTCAGCCATGGCTCTACAACAGAGTCACCTGGGACATGGGGACCCCGGCTCCACACCCAAAGGTTCTAATTTAATAGGTCTGGGTCACACTGTGGCCCCAGTATCTTTTCAATAAGTCTCCTGGGCTTGTGAACCACAGAAGTCAACTACTTCCTTCAGGGTTAGAAATACCCTCCACATCACAGCCAGGACAGTGAGCCACGCAGGACGAGAAACCCAGGGAGGCGCCTCCTGTCACCGTGCAGGCCCGCGCAGGCTGGGCACCTGGGGCCACTCGAGCCTCACCTGCCGCTGCTCCGCCTGCTCCCTCAGTAAGTGCCTTCCCTGGCCTCACGTGAAGGCCTGCCTCAGGCATCGAGTCCCTGTCCTCTGGAACGCACCAGAAGGCTGCAGACAAGTGTCATGGGGGGCGCCTGGGTGGATCAGTTGGTTAAGCCACTGCCTTCTGCTCCAGTCATGATCCGGGAGTCCTGGGACTGAGTCCCACGTTGGGCTCCCCGCTCAGCAAGAAGTCTGCTTCTCCCTCTGACCTCCCTTCTCATGCTCTCTGTCACTCTCTCCCTCTCAAATAAATAAATACTTTAAAAAAAAAAAAAGAAAACCTTAAAAAAAAAAGTGTCATGGGGCCAGGAGACCTGTTGGGGAATGGGCTTGGGAAGAGAGTAGGCAGGAAACCAAAAAATGAACAGACCAAATCATTACCTTAAGTGCTTTGTTGGTTTCCGGGACAAGAATGACATGACATGACTATTGGCTGCAAAACACAGCTTCCTCATGTCATTTCTACCAGCCCCCTGAAGCCAGGAGGGTGTGGTTAACTCACGGCAGGCGGGGAGGGGGCAGGGGTGAGGGAGTGGGGGGCGGAGGGGGGCGGGGGGGAGGAGGTGGGGGGGCTCGATCCAGGTTTCTTCAGAAAGGGATTTAAGTTACACAAACCAATGTGTGTTCATGTTCTATTACACTCACAAAGACAGAATGTGTGCGGGCCTCCAAAGAGCGTGTGGGTGAAACTCAGGAGGCCCCTGCCCAGCTCTTGGTTGCTCATCCTTTGCCTCACCCAGAAATCAGGCTCAGGGGCAGTGAATCAGAAATCGGCCCCGTGGAAGGCACATTTTTTAGGAGCATTTGGAACCAATTAGTTTGTTAATGTGAGCTCAGGGCTCCAGTGAATGGCCTAGTACTGTGCAAAAACTCAGGGCTTCACACGCTAAGACAAATGCGTTCTTTGTAAATAATAAGTGACCTTTGTTTCCCTCTGCCAGGCCTCCTCCCCCTTCCTGCTTCATCCTGGCCTCGGCTGGGATCCTGGGTCCTCCAGAAAGAAATCTGACCTGGCCTCGCCGATGGAATCAGGCACCCTGAGGCACGACACCACCCGGACAGCACGTTTCTGTGTTTTAGCCCAAAGTCCTTCCTACCTGGGTAGGAACAAAGGCTGTGGCCTTAAGGAGCACAGCTGTGTTCCGAGCCATGTTGGAGCACCGTTTAAAGTCTGGTCTGTTTTCAGCCTCCTCTCCTTCCCAGCTTTGACAGAAGTGGAGAACCTTTCCGGGTCAGTGGAGGAAGGAGGGAGGCTGGAGCCTTGGCTTCTGACCCTGCGCTGACGAGCCCCAGTCACCGCTCAGGGCCCTGTCGGCAGCCTCTGGTCCCAGTTGCAAACCTGCAAATCCTGAACCAGTTTCCCTCAGATTAGGAATTTGAGGTCTGGCTCCTTCCGGTCTGATGGCTTGGCCAGATCGGGGGCAGAAGGGACCGGCCTGCTCTCAGGGGCTCTGGATATAGTGAACACGTGCACGGCTACCTACGTCTCTAATGAACTAGGCCACTTCAGCTCAAGTTTTTTCTCTCTCTGTCTTGATTTCTGCTGAAAGAAGTGGCATCAATGACCCATAAAACTCGAGAGCTCTTGGGGCGTCTGGGTGGCTCAGTCGTAAGGTGTCTGCCTTCGGCTCAGGTCATGATCCCGGAGTTCTGGGATGAGTCCCGCATCGGGTTCCCTCCTCGGTGTGAAGCCTGCTTCTCCCTCTCTCACTCCCGCTGCTTGTGTTCCCTCTCTGGCTGTGTTTCTCTCTGTCAAATAAATAAATAAATAAATAAATAAATAAATAAATAAATAAATAAATAAATAAATAAATAAATCTTTAAAAAAAAAAAAACAAAAAAAAACTGGAGAACTCTTTCCCCACCCATTAGCTGAGATTTCTTCATCTCCTCCGACAGCCAGGAGCTAACCCATATGCAAGACACCTGGTCTTGATTTAATTAATGTGCAAAGCAAAAGAACATCAGGCAGGTAAAAATCGGTAATTAGCAATAGTCTCTCAAGAATTTCTTTGTTGGTTTGCCCCTCCTCCCCTTTCCAGGCAGTGGGAGGGAATGGGAAGGAGCCAAATGCAAATATGGTTTAATTCCATCCTGAGTAATTACTCCGGAAAGCCCTCTAAAAAAATCGCTGGCTGTTTAACTCAGCAATTTAACTTGCATTCGGGAACATCATCAAACTGTAAATGCTTTGATCTTTTTTACGCTTCTGTACATACGGAAAACCAAGTACACCCAATTCCTATGCTGTGTTGTCATAAGCATTAGAAATCCTTGGCACATGGCCACGGGTAGGAGGCTTGAGAGGGGCTGGCTTTGTTGGAGGAGGAGGCAGCTGGATGCCTTGGAGAGAACATCAGAAGAGGAGCCAAGGGGCTGGAGCTCTACTCGCCATTGCACAGCGGCTTGCATGGTCACACTGGGCAGGACATGCCCCCTCCTGACCTCTATGGCCTCGTCTTAAAATAAGGGGGTAGGACCAGATGGTTTCTAAATTTCAAAGTCTTGCCCTCCTCAGCACCCCAAGCTCTTTCATTCTTTGCTTCCAGGAAACACATTCCTTTCTTACACCAGAAACCCAGAGGTGAGGCCAGTGAGGTGGGGCAAAGGCAAACAGACTTACGCTGCGGGCTCGATTATCACAATGTGTAAGGGAAAGAGGACCCACTGCAGACTACGAGATGCCTTTGAACAATGGTGCCCCTCGGATGCAGTGTAGAACCTGTAGCCACGGAAGAGAAAAAAATTTACTGGCCTCTGGGGGTTTGTGGGGCACCTGTGACCTCAGATTTAATCAGCATCACATGATCACCTTATAGTGTTAGAAAACCACATGGGTTTTAGGCAATCGCCCAAATTAAACCAATGCCATTGCTTTCATGCTCTTGCATGTTCTATGCGGGAAGAAAAGCAAGGCAAAGCAGGAAGGAAAGCAAACTAGGGCAACAGGGGCAGAAATCCATTCATCTCTCTAGTCAGGCACATGCTAAGCACCCATAATGCGTGGGCCCTACAGAGGGAGTAGGAACAACATGAAGCACAGCCCGGAGGCTGCCAAAGATGTTTTGAGCTTCTATGTTCACTTCTTTGGCACTTTTGGGTTCTGTAGTAGATCTATAACCAGGGGAAATCATTCACGGAGAGACTTATCTTTGAGCTCTTCGTGAGCCAGGATGGCCACAGGTCCTTAACTAAGAATGCCCGCCTCCATCTATGGAGTACCTGTTCTTCCTTCAAGGCTCAATTCCACCCCAGCTCCCCTGAAAAGCCTCTCCTGACATCCCTAAGCAGATGTGATCTCTTTGTCTTCCGTGGCATTCGGTTGGTCCTACTCAGTTGGTTATCTGATACCCCAAACTGCACTATTTTTGATTCTGTATGGTTCTTACTCTCCCTTACACTGGTAGCTCCTCATGGGTGGGGCTTACTGCGGCACAGGAAGGACAGACTTTGTTAGAGCGGCCAATATTCTGGTTGTGAGATTCTATTACAGTCTTGCAAGTCTTACCGTGGAGGGTAACTGGTTAAAGAGTACAAAGGCGCTCATTCTTATAACTGCATATATATCTATAATTATCTCCAAACAAAAGTATAATTAAAAAGCAAACACAGGGGACGCCTGGGTGGCTCAGTGTGTTAAGCATCCGCCTTCAGCTCAGGTCATGATCCCAGGGTCCTGGGATCGAGTCCCACATTGGGCTCCCTGCTCAGTGGGGAGTCTGCTTCTCCTTCTGCTTTCCTTTCCCCCTATTGGTGCTCTTTCTGTCAAATAAATAAATAAAATCTTAAAAAAAAAAAAAAGCAAAGCACATGAAATCATAAGACCTCAAAATCAGTCCTGTCTTTACCCAAAGTGTGAATTTCTGCCCCAGCAAACCATATACAGATCTGCCCCAGCAATGGAGAACTCATTCTCTCATGACAGAGGGAACATTCCATTTCTAGACAATTCTAATTCTATTCTGAAACAGAACTGGCCAGGCTATAACTTCCCCTTGGAGCCCATACAGAACAAGTTTCCTTATCCCCATGACAACCCTTCAGGTATGTGAAGATGGTCACGCGTCCATCCCAGCCTCTGGCAGGCTGCAAGATTTCAATTCTGTCATCTCCAAAGTGTTGAGTTCTCCTACCATTCTGGAACCTTCTTCCTGACCGTATCTCACAGGCTGCTCTGATCCAAAACAGGACTAACAACCCCCTTTGCCCTGGATACCCTACTAGCTTGCCATCAGCATTTTCATACTAACTCCCAACCATTGGCTCCTGTTAAAGGCAGGGTCCACAAAAACCCTTCGATCTTGTTGGTACCCCAACCGCAGTCAAGCTCCCTGCCCCCTACCCTGGCAATTACTGTCAGGCTTTGGTTTTGACTCGAAGGTAGGACTTCACACTCAGAGGTAGGAGTGTGGAGTGCTGCAGTTCTAACCTTTCATCTGTTGAAAACCTGAAGGAGGTCTGAGTCCATAGTGAGATCCAGAAGGCTGTCAGGGAGAGGGCTGTGCTTGCACGTGCCGCCGCCGGTTGGCTCGAGTCCTGGACCAGTGTGCCCAGGGACATATGAGTAGAGCTCGTGCCGGCAGCCCTGGGGTATTGCTCATTGTTGTTGAATAGCAAGATGGGTTTATTTTTAACACAAGTATTTACTGCAGAAGAGCCTTGCAGAACCTCCCGCGTTTCACAACTCTTCCGGCTCTATTACGTACGCAGAATGATGCCAGCCTGGCTCCCATTCTCGTTCCCCATTCGCACAGAGACACCCACTGGGAACCAGAGCATCAGGCCAAGGCTCAGTGTCAAGCGTCTGTGCCCGGGGCTCAGGGAGAGAGGGAGGATGCCTCTGTGGGACATTAGAGGGCAGAGCCATCTCACCTAGTAAATGAGGAGAGAAGGCAAGGTTTTCAGGGTCCGTGGAGTGACGTAGGACTCAGCGCCTGCTTATGTAAAATCAGTGAGGTCCAACTCTTCTTGGGGAGGGGTAAACTCAGTCCAGAGCCCACGTGGCTGTGGGAGAGAGTGCTTGGTGTCCTCCAGTACCTCTTCTTCCCTTTTTCTGTGACAGTAGAAACTTAGCAGACCACTTAGTTGCCCACAATAAAGACGACTACCCTCTTCTCCTTTGTAGCTAGATATTGCCATGTGACCATGTTCTGGCCAGTGGAATGTGAGTGGAAAAGGCAAGGGCAGTCTCTTGACCTTTAAAGGGAAGGAGGCTTTCTAGCCAGGATTCCTTTTCCCCATCCATTGGCTGGAGTGTGGATGTGGTGGTGAGACATGTTGAACCATGCAAATGAGGACAACCCAGAGATGATGGAGAAAGAAAGGAAGCATGTGCCCCAATTGATCATTGAGCAGAACCATTTTATCAACTCAGGGTTTGCTTGAGAAACACACTTCTATTTTATTTAAACAAACCACAGTTCCTCTGGGTCTCTGTCCCATGTAGCTAAATTGGCATCCTACTAATGGTGTTAGTTAGCATCCTATATGGTGTTCCATCCCACTTAGTTCTTGGCTTTAGGTTCTGCTTCTGCCCTCTCCCTGCCTTTCTAACTTTTAGCCCACGGCTTCATCTCCCAGCTTCTTGGCTTGTGCCTCCACACTTGGCCTGACCTGATCCCTCAAGGTAGCCTTGGATCCTTTCTCTGGCACTGCCCTGATGGGCAAGGAAGGCAAGCTTTAGGGAAAGGATGGTGGTGGCCAAGCTGGTGTTTCCAGATCGTTTGCTCTCTGGTTCTCGCCACTACCTGTGTTTCAGATACAAAACGCATGGTGCCTCCTGAACGCTTATCTTGTCCACTAGTCTTGAGTTGGGCCTTTGCCTTTTTCCCCTGCAACCAGACTGTAAGCTCCCCTCAGGGTAGGCACTGTAGCTGCCCCCTCTTGAAAGTCTCCAGTACCTTGTCCATAGTAGGTCCCTAATCAATGTGTAGATTCATATTTTAGGGAATCCCGGGACACCACAGTGAGTCCTGGACATTGTGGAGAACAGTGGGCTTGTTACTAGCTTTTCCCAATTGTTGAAACCTTCTCAGCTGGAAAAGGCAATTGGATCAATAAATTAATTCACCAGATGCTTCTCAATTGAGGTTTTTCCAAGAAGCTTTCTTCCCTGAAAAAAAAAAAAAAAAAAAAAGGAGCAGGTTATGGCATCAGCCCTGCTTAATACCCCAGCACTTCAGCGCTCCCGAGACAAGCCATGTCCACCCACTGCTGGCCTTTAAGTGTTAAGCAACACACTCAGAGCAAGCTAAATCTTAGTCACTGAGCTGAGAAGAAAGAATTGGTCTGCACTGTACTTTCTGTTACACCTAAAAATAAGTTCTCTCCATGGACAGGAGTGGGGACCATGCCAGCGAAATTTAGTAGAAGACCTTGATTAAAAAGCCGATAAGAGGACAGGCACAGTGTTGGACCAGACATTTCAGGGCCCAGGGAGCTAGAAGACGTGTGTGTCGCACGCGCGTGTACCCACCAAGGGACCTGGTTCCCCAGCTGTAGATCGCATTTGGGGCAGAAAAGGCACCATGTGGTGGGCTTTACCCCTCTCTCATCCGGTAACTAGCATGGAGAAGATTCAGGGAGAAATTGGGAGGCCCTAGAGGCAGAGAATGGAGCGCCAGCATAGAAACGAGAACACTGGGTCCCAACCATCAGCTGTGACACTTCCTGCTTACCTGGGCCGGTGGCCCTGGGTAAGTCTCTGAAGCTTTCCGGATTCATTTCCCTCATCCTCCGATGCGGAGAATAGACGAGATGCTCTCCAAGTCCCTTCCAGCCACAGCATACCAGGGAGTCTGGTTGTTTCTCACAGTCACATGCTTCTTGGCTTCCTTTGGCTCCCTACTCGCACCCCGCCTGGCCACCCACACGCACTGCCTTCCCTCACTCCTTCCAGCCATCCTCTTCTACCACTGGACCAGAGGATCAGGCACACTCAGTTTCCCACAAACAAAGATTGCCCTGAACACTAAACAGAGAGGAACGAGGAGGGGGAGGAAGCGCGTGAGCCCGCCTGCGGTCAGCCCTGCCCCCAGATACCTCCGGTGTGTCCTTACCGAGAGCCTGCCGTTTGCCAGGGGCATCGAGACACACACACACACACACACACACACACACACACACACACACAAACACAAAAAACTGTGTCTACTTCAGTAGCTCAACCTTATTTGATTATATTTCTGCTCACCCCTGTGGCAGATGGCAAAAAATGGCCATAAGAGTTTGAAGTTCCTCTCATTTCTAGGGGAGATCATTTCCCTGTGCCTTCTTTTAAAATTGCGATAAGATACACTTAACATAAATTTCACCATTTAAAGCATTTTTAAATGCACAGTGCTGTGCCGTGACATCCATTCACATTGTGTGACCATCACCGCCATCTGTCCCCAGAATTTCTCATCTTCCCCGACTGCAATGCTACTCTCATTAAATACTAACTCCTTCCCTCCTCCTCCAGACAATCACCACTCTAATTTCTATCCCCATGCATTTGACTCCTCCTGGTACTGTGTGTAAGTGGGATCATACAGTAGGTGTCAAAGCTGTGCCTGGCTTATTTCACTGAGCATAATGTCTTCAAGGTTCCACCAGGCTGTAGCTTAGGTCAGAAGTGCCTTCCTTTTTAAGGCGGAATCGTGGTCAAGTGTATGTATAACCCACATTTTGGGGATTCATTCATACTTGGGTTATCCATTAGGTACTTGGGCTGCTTTCCCCCGTTGGCTATTGTGAATAATGCTGCTGTGAGCATGTGTGTGCCAATATCTATTTGAGCCCCTGCTCTCAGTTCTTTTGGGTATAGACCCAGAACTGGAGTCGCTGGATCATGAGATAATTTTATGTTTCATTTTTTTCTATCACTCCTCGTGCTATCTTCCATAGTGGCTGCCCCATTCTACATTCCCACCAGCAATGGCCCAAAGTTCCAATTTGTCCACATCTCCCGCAACACCTCTTATTCTGTGTTTTTTGGATAATAGTTATCCTAATGGGTATGAAGTGGTAACTTATTGTGGCTTCATTTGCATTTTTCTAAGGATCAGTACATATCTTTCAGTGTGTGCACTAGCCATCGGTGTATCTTCTTTGGAAAAATGTCTGGGCAAGTTCCCCATTCTTTGAATCGGGGCTGACCATTCGAGTAACCAACTGTCTCAGTCGATTCAGACCTTCCCAAGTTTTTGTACTGAGACTGCCATGTCCTGGGAAACCCCTCAGTCCAGTCAAACTGGGATAGTTGGTTTCTCTAGCAGGCCTGTGTCTTACTTTGATCAATAGAATGCTTTGGAAATGTCAACGTACATGTTTCAAGTGTAGGCCTCAAGGGGCCTTGCAGCTTCCTCTCCCGCTGCTCTTGGAAATTTGCTGCCACATAAACAAACCCATGTTAGCCTGTTGGCTGATGAGAGGCATGTGGCCCAGTTGTTCTGTAACTCTTGCTAACAGCCTGCTAGCCGCCAGACGTGGGGTGGGGCCGTCCTCAATCTTGCACCTGCCAGCCGACTCCCCAGCTGACCGCAGTCGCGCAAGAGCAGAGCTCGGCCAAGGTGGCCCAGACCGGGGCTGCCCGGCCAGCGCACAGAACTCTGGCCAAAATCAATGGTTGCTGTTTTTAGTCGTTTTGGGGATGATTTGTTACTTCGTGAAAACTAATTCAGACAGCTCTGTGTTGTCAGATGTGCTCTATTTATGGTTCCCATAAGATCTTCGCCATAGGCAGGACACTCCTGGCCCCCAGGGCCCCTCTTCTTAGTGAGAAGAGCTTTGCCCAGCCACCAAAGCGGCCAAGAGGCCATTCACCCTCTCTATCGAAGGCAGACAAAAGCTTTCCCTTCTTCCCATCCTTTTGTCCACCCCATGTCAGCCCCTTCGCGCTGCACAAAGACAGACGGGCTCATTAGGTGGGGACTGAAGTGGCCGTGGGGGTCTGCCCTGCACGCCGGAGCCAGCCACTTTTTCCTTTGTTTCTGCCTCCCTCTCACCAATCTTTTTCTTCTTGATCACAGTGTACCTGGAAGAATTCTGACTTGCTACAAGTGCTCTGTCTCCGGTTGGCCGAAGCTTCTGCAACTCCACTCCTGTTCAGCTTGCCTGGCTCTCTGGGCAGACACAATGAGGGAAACTGTTAGACACCAAACTCTGATGGTGGCCTCCCCATGAGCTGTTTCAGAGCTGGTCAGTGGCTCAGTCTGGGAACTCGAGGTCAAGCAATGCTCTCCTGCTGTGATTTGTTTTGTTTTGTTTTACAGGAGAACTGCTTTTTGCTGGAACTTTCAGGCCCTTAAGGCTTTTCAGAAAAATTGAATTGTTATTAATTGATAGAGGACCAAAACATGCAAAAAAATATTTTTTTTCTTTTAATCCTTGATAAGCCCTTGCACCTACCTGGCCTCCAATGTTTCCAGGCAACTGGTTTTGGGTGACAGAATTGATACGTGACATGGATTCCATTTCAGGACTCTTTTCTAGTCCTAGGTCAATAAAGATAGAGCCATAGGAAGGTCAGGAATTAACTTTAGAAATCAGCTGGTCCAACACTTCCATTTCGCAGGTGAAGAAACCATGATCTCAACTTGCCCACGTCTAGAAAGACTTGCCCACAGCTACCCAGTAAGGTGGTGGCAAAACTAGGGCTAGACAGTGGCCCTCTGAGCTCCGGTTTAAGGCCATCTCAGCTCCCCATGGCTGCAGACCAACATCCTCCAGGCGTTTTCCCCTAGGCTCTTGGCTTGGGTTGATTTTTTTTTTTTTTTTAAGTCTGATGTTCCTGGGGACCACCACACTTTTTTTTTTTTTTAAGATTTTATTTATTTATTTGACAGAGAGAAACACAGCGAGAGAAGGAACACAAGCAAGGGGAGTGAGAGACGGAGAAGCAGGCTTCCGGCTGAGCAGAGAGCCCGATGTGGGGCTCGGTCTCCAGGATCATGGGTCTCCAGGATCATGACAGGAGCCAAAGGCAGTCGCTTAACCAACTGAGCCATCCAGGCGCCCTGATTTTTTTTTTTTTAAGATTTTATTTATTTATTTGACAGAGAGAGAGAGCACAAGCAGGGGGAGAAACAGGCTTCCTGCTGAGCAGGGAGCCCAATGCAGGGCTCGATCCCAAGACCCTGGGATCATGACCTGAGCCAAAGGCAGATAGATGCTTAACTGAGCCACCCAGGTGCCCCAGCTTGGGTTCATTTGAAAAATGAATTAGGAGAGGGAAAAGGAAGCCAGGGATTTTCTGCAGACCAAACTGTTGGGTGGCAGAAGCAGAAGGTGGAAGGCGGTTCTACCGACGTGAGAGACCTTAGTCCTCTCTTTGAGCTGAGAATATCTGGGACAAAAAATGAAATTTACAGGAAAAGGAGCCACGCCTCTCACCCATGCTAGTGTGGGAACACACAGGGGAAGGTGGTCTTGTCCTCACATCTTCCATTTTATTTAGGACACACTTCTTTAGTGAACTTATACAGCTTTTCCAGAGATAAAAACCCATTGCATGTTATTATGTGCTTATATTTCTGTTCATTCGCTTCTAATACCTGTCACGTTTTCACGTTGTGCTCTCAATGTGAGGACATACTTCTCTGCGTGTTTTTTCTCAAATATTATTTCAAATGCAGATTTTTTTTTATGTCAGAGGTCCTCATGTTTGTCACTTTTAATTGAAATACTGTGTCCATTATGTGGGCACATCATAATTTGCCTTGGGGTGAATGTTTGAATCATTTCTAGTTCATTAGTATTAATAACATCAACACGGTTATTTTTGTACCACTCGTTGTTTTATCCCTTTGTGTTTATTTGTTCCAGATGTGTTTCCCTAGATGGAATGAGTGGATCATGGCCAGGACTCAGCTCCTGCCGTTGCCAGATTACTCTCCAGAAAGATGCAATCGATTTGTAGGGTCTTCAGCTCCATTTAAATGCGTCATTTTCCCCAGCGTGGGACTGCGCTGCCACTGAGTTTTATCATTTGTTGTCACCTCTGCCCTGGCCAACTGGGGAGACTGAGGCAGTCAGGAATAAAGCTAGGAGTCCAGGGAGAAGGTTTGTAAGATGAAGCCAAGAAGCAGAACTGCACAGAAGATAAGACAAACGCTCCATGTGAGATAGAGAATGAAAGGCATGTTTCATGGCCACTGTCCTGGGGTGAGCTGTGGGCTGGCCTGGGTTGAACCTTTAGAGTCGCGGTGGACACCAGGGTAGCAGAGCCTGAGGCTGCTCTCTAGCTTCACCCTCCTTTTCTTTTCTAGCCAACCTATGCCTCTTTCCGTGGATAGTTTACTATCTGCAATCGTCCTGTGCATTATCATGGATTCCTTATCCCGAGGTCTCTTTCCTTTGCTTTCTCAAGCAAAAACCAGAAGCCCTGACTCATAAAGGAGCAGAAGTACTTTTCTTCTATAGCTTCTCGGCATCCACAGCTCACAAGAAGGCATAGCGGAGCGGCTCCCGAGTGCCATTTCTGGAAAAACAGCTCTTCCTGGTTGGGTTTGTTCTGGCCAATTTCGCAAGAGCCGAACCGAGCTGCTCAGAAGCTGACGGGAGAAAGTGGTGGCCCGAGGAGCAGAAACCGTGGGCCAGAGGGAAGATCCTGGTCCACACCTACCTGGGCCCGTCTCCGCCTCTGCCCACCTGTTTTCACCCACCTGCCACTTCTTTCAGAATCACTGAGTACAGCCTAACTTGCAGAGATCCCCTCGGGGACTGCTAGGCCAAATTTAGAGCCCATACCAACAAGTCTGTTGGCTACGTGGTCTGCTACATGGAGCCTACAACATATGAAAAGTTATATTTAATATCCCTGGGAGAAGACCAAATATGGGAAAGCCAATTTGTGGGATGCAATTGCTCTTTTTGTAAGAAGCATCTTGGCCTAAATATTTGGCGAGCTCACAGCCCTCTAGAGTTGGGCCGCAGATTCTCTAGTTTTAAAAAGACATGTGGACACGCAGAGTCTTTAGAGGTAGAGGAACATTCCAGGATCCTCAAAGCCCCAGACGAGGTCATTGTCCTCCTGCCACACCTAATCAGCATCTGACAAACACTAGAACAGACTTTGAACAACTCTCAGGCTGCCCAGCGTCCTGTCCAGGGGCCCAACCAAGGGCTGGACTGTAATCCTTCTTTCCTTCTGAAAAGCTGGGACTGATGTGGGGGAAGAGACTAGAGTTGGGGAATGGATGATCTAATTTTCCGTGGGGTTAGTCAACAAATTGATCCCCACCATTGATATGTCTCCTTTTGTGAATATTTTACCTACCTATGTGCTGGGTCCCAAGGCTTCGGAATGCACTCTTCCTAGACAATCACACTAAGCCTCTTTTTTTTTTTTTTTTTAAAGATTTTATTTATTTGACAGAGAGAAACGCAGCCAGAGAGGGAACACAAGCAGGGGGAGTGAGAGAGGGAGAAGCAGGCTTCCCGCCGAGCGGGGAGCCCGATGTGGGACTCGATCCCTGGTCTCCGGGATCATGAACTGAGCCGAAGGCAGCTGCTTAACCAACTGAGCCACCCAGGCGCTCCAGTCACATTAAGCCTCTTAAAACACAGCCTAGCCTGCTTCCTTCCCTCACTGACTCTGAGAAAGGAAGCCATTCCCAGTCTCTCTCCTACCTTCTATCACTCCAGGCAGGCTAACATTGGATAAAGGCCTCCTATATCCCTCAGAGTAAGAACCCTGAAAGTAGTCCTTCAGCCCAGCCTGAATTTGTTCAAGACATAGTGCTAGTCTCTGATGCAGCCTGCAGAGGTTTAAAATACTGATCACTGTGTTTAAAGAAGACTTAAAGGAAAGAGAAAGGCTTTGCGCTCTCAACATATACCCAGAGCAAAAGAAAGAGAGATGAATGAAGAGGAGAGATTAAGGCCTTTGCTCTATTGCCCAGGTACAGAGAAGCAAATCACAGTCTTCTGGGGTTCAGTAGAGCTACACGGGTCACATGAGGGCCCTGCCCAGGGCAATACCCAACCAGGATGTGACCCTTCTCCGAAGGGAGCTGCTGATGTAGGCTCCCTCCTCCCCCCAGCCCCCAGTGAGGGATCCAGCACAGGTGCAGGCGGGGACACACAGAACAAGTCACGGGGCCAAGCGGCAGACTCGTGCGTCATATCACACACGCGGAGGGCAACGCATGCAACCAATGCTAGCATTTTGTAGAGCCACTTAGGGGAAGAAACACCATTCATACAAATCACTTGAAACTGTCTGTTCTCAAAGACTATGAACTTAGATGGAAGAGCTCTGAAAAAGGGAAGGGACACAAACATCATACAGCATCAGAAGATGAGACCTTCATGAGGGTAAGAGGGTGGGGAGACACAAACACCCAGAACAGATTTAGCAGAACTGGGTCAGTGCTAAGTCAGCTGTTCAGACTAAACCAAACAGAGCTGATTCTCCTGGCCTTACAGTCCTTGGTGGGAAGGAAATGGAAGTTAATAGCATAACCCTGGCCCAGGTAAGCCTCAGCACCACCAGAGAGCAGATTCTACATTTGGAAAGCCTTGGCCCTCTCCTTGAACTTGGTTTTCAAGGTTTTGATGATGAGTCACCTCATTCTCCCTCATCAGCTTCTGTCTTTAACTCTAGCCTGATGTGTCTGAACCTGTAAGCACCCCCCCCCCCGCCCGCCGAGCTGGAACACCTGTCATCTTCACACCATGGATGACTAACCATGGCCTGCTCACAGGCTGCTAATTATCACAAAAGAAAAATGCTACATGCCTGAAAGCTGAGGTTTTGGGAATAGTGCATTGGAAGAGCTGCAGA